>CAEGAG010083465.1:0-26458 GCA_903067065.1 Brachyrhaphis terrabensis | reverse complement strand
CTGCCTCAGCTATACTTCATGTCCAATTATAGTCCGTGATCAATACGGCGAGTCACAAAAAGTAACATTTAATATCAAACATTAGCATAATGTTTGATGGGTGTGTAATATCGTAAAAATTCCTTAGGAATATTTCTGAATTAGCACCACAAAATCTATGATTTTGATTACAAAAATACATAATGGGTGTGCTACAAAAACACAAAAGCAAACAAATTCCTGGAGGGACAGCTATTTATTAATATTTTAATAGTTTAATGGGTTTTATCAATACGTTCTTGAAGAACGTATTGATAAAATCCTTTAAGAACATTAAGATTTTTGATAAACTGAGTTTCATTTATCCCTGCTCTGGTGAATACATGTGGACCTTAATGACTCTTAATATAGGATAGCTTAAAATGTTAACTGCATAGTCATTTAATTTTAAAACATAAAAATAAGTTTATCAGAGTGCTTTTTACGAGTCATGTAAAGTCACCTCTGCTCCAAATATAAATAATGGCCACTCATGATTAGAAGGCCAGAAAAAACTGGATAGAAATGGAAGAAATTAAGTTACCAATCACACTGTTCATGGTCTACGTCTTATATTTAGAAAAAAATCTGCCTTTCTGAGAAGTTCTCAGATAAATATCTTTATCTCCGAACTGATGAGAATATCCCTGGTTTAGGACGGATCCTTTTAAGATCGCAGTGTGTGATCCAGCTCAAGACATTTGGACGTGTTGCACTTGTAAATCCCATCCGTTAATACTCTCTGGATCGTCGCTGCAGGAAAGGCAAATCAAATCCATCCCAGCAAAATCTCATCAGACAGAGGTATAGACCAATGACACCAATAAATCAATGTGACTGTAAAAATGCAAGAACACACACACGCCCGCATTCTGATCAAGGCCTGAAGGCTTTCATGTAGTAATCACCTATGGGAGTGTTAAGCAAGGAACGCCCACTGTGTCTGTGCATTCATTTAATACACTACTACACAGTCTGTTATGAACAGTACTTCTGGCAGAGCACTTTTTAACTGAATCTTGATGCTAATAAATAAGGTAAACTCCAATTAATATTTAAAGCTAATCATAGCCACAGAGTTGGAGAACAGACAAAGACAGATTGGAGCCCGGCGGGAGAAAGAGGGAGCTTTCTAACGGATGATCCCAGTAGACTGAGGTCTCCACTTTCCTCAGATTTAAATTCAAAAGCTCCTGTTTTAAAAGAATGTTCTGACAATCCCAGCTGAAATCAGCCATAATTAACCTAGCAAGCTCCTAACAAAAGCGGTACAATCATTTTGTAAATAGACGACATGGGGGGAAAATTAATAAAGCATCATCATGTACCAGGGTGTGTAATGATTTCCTCACATGTACATGAAATGATTACGTCTTTAGATTTATTTAGGAGTGGCAGTGATGCTCTACATTTGTCTCTGAATGAATGAGCCTTTCATCATGTTAAGATTCCAAAAACATGGGTAGTTACCAGGGAGGGATATTACCAGGGACGGCTAGTATAAGTGGGCTAGTAGGGTCCAGCCCTCCCTGACATTTACAATAAAGTTGTTAAAATAAACAACTTAAAATTAAATACCTAAAAATAAATAAATTTTAGAAATAATGTATCACATTTTGCTAAATTTTCAACAAACCTGGTGTCAAACTGCCTGGGGAAAATCCCGGGGTCTTTCCGAAGGGCTAACTTCTGACAGCCCCATTCAGCGTTACTGTCTGTCACGGCTCAAAATGATTGACAGGCGTCTAGCCACACCCTCTCATTGGGGGCAAACCGAGCCCCAATGAGCCTCGGTTTGAGGCCCATTGGGGCTAATTTTGCTCAGCCCAGGGCCACAGGATTCATCCAATCAGATCAGGATTGACTTGCCTCGAGTTCGCGTGTGTGTGGGCGTGGTTTGGTGTAGACTGAGTAGGTGCGATGGCGAGCAATATTAGGATAAACAAGGTGGATTATTTTGCCTTTTTGCATCCCAGAAAAGTTGTCAGAGGCAGCTTCTCTTTAAATAAGGTAGGCCTCATTTCGAAACATATTGTATCTTGTTTCGTTTTCTCAGTGTGATTGTACGGAAGCGCATTGCTATCATGCAGGGGAAAAAAATTCCAAGCACTATCATGTTACAGGTATCTTGTTTAAACATGATAGTTATCTTAAAACAAGATAAGAAGATAACTATCACGTTTAAACAAGATACGTATCACGTTATAACGTGATAGTTTATATATATGCATATATATATAAACATGCACACAAAATAACAAATGACATTTAAATGATAAATTACATGATGTGAAATAGATTGGAATGACAAAGGGAATAAAAATTCTGTTGAAAAGCCTTTTTATGACAACTTCAAGATGTCTTGTGTCGTATTTATGGAGAAACGAGTGCAATGCATTGCCACAGTGTGAGCTTTGAGTCTTCCAACAGATTTTCAGAAGGATTCAAGTCAAGGCTACTGAATGGAAAAGTCTATCATCTTTATTTTGAGCTCTGAAACTAATTAATTTCTTTGGCTGTGTGGACTCAATGTCTTAAAAAAAATCCATCTTTGTTTCATTTTCACACTTGTGTCAAGACTATATTCAGCCCTCGATTAAAGGCTGACAACCAGCACCACACCATGATGTTCCTACCTACAAACCTACTTGTTGGTTGGGTGTTTTTGGAATGATTTGCACTTCCACTGCAAATACATGGCGCGTTTAAATTTTGGTCTCATCTAACCTCACTACTTTATTAGCCTATTTAAATGTTCTGCAACAAACTTTAAGCAAGATCTAACAAGCTTTTTCTTCAGAAGTGAAGTCTTGTGCTGCTGAACAAAAAGTAACTTAGGTATTCATGAATGTCCATTGCTGAAGAAAAAGCTTTTTAGACCTTGCTTAAAGTTTGTTGCAGAATATTTAAATAGGCTAATGATATGTTTACTGTAAAACTGTACCCCTGCATTTCAGGTGTATCCAATGATGGGGTCTTTGGGTTATGGATGACAATTCTTTTAATTGTTTTATTCCTCTTTCAGAAATCTTGTAAAGAACATCTATGATAGATTTATGGTGAAATTATGTTCTTTTAACTTGGATCACTGGAAATACTAATAATAGTTTAGAAATACATCTTTAACCAATAATGCCAACAATATCTTTTGCAACAGTGAGGTTGCAAAGGTAATGAGAAACAATTAAGGTATTTCAGCTAATTTCTTGCCTTTCTTTGCCCTTTTGCAGGTCATTTTCTTTGTGCGTTTAATAATTATTTCCTGCATCATTTCATTAATATAGTTTATTTTATTTTTATTTGTTTGCATGTGTTAATTACTTGGCTTTTTTACTGACATGTGTTGTGAATTTTATATCAATAGCTCAAACAGAAATATTGAGGTGTTTAATCCACCAGTTAATGACTACTTTAGTAAAATAATTGATTGATAAATGTCCTGTTCTCCAGCTATGGATATATAGAGAAAAGAAGAGCCAGATTTACATTTTCCCACAAGGATGAGCAACATTGACAGATCGTAGATGTATGTTTCTAGCCATGTCATGTTGGACGCAGACAGGAGTGGAGACACAAACTGGCCAGATACATGGATGTTATAGAAGACGGAGGGACAGATGTTTTCCCGTAGTGTCAGTGTCTCTCCAGCTCCTCTCTCTGACAGCACCACCAACCGACTCCTCTTACATAACCACACCCCCCCTTTTGGGCTGCCGCCTGCCTTTATTGGCTTATTTCTCTCCTTTTCAACCTTTACATTTTTACCCCACTTAACCCTGTAACTCATCCCTAACTGCTCATCTGAATTTCAATCTCTTTACGTCACAGATAAACTATAGCCACTGTTGCACTCAAGGCACGTGCGACACGTTAAACAATTCATATACACAGGGTGAAAATTCACATCGTAGAAAGATGCAAAGATCCTGTACAGAGGCGTTTTCCTTAGTGGTGCATTTTCAACCAACCCAAGACCCCTGAATGAATAACAGTACAGCTTAAAGATATTTCATTGAGTTGTAGCCAATTTATGCTGTGCAACTTTAGTACTGAATGAATTTCTTGGCTATAAGTGATGCAGTCCACTAATGGACATTAAAATCTCCATATAAACAATAACTGCTTACATAATCACATTTGTTGCAAGCTTTCAAAATGCCTGATTGGTCTGGATGAAGCAAGAATGTAATGTTACAGAAACTAAAAAATAAAACACATTCATGGCCCTAAAGCTGAAATCCCTCCTTATTTGCTTTAATCTGCTAATATCAGCAAGCTTGCGGCTCAGATCAAGGCTCCATTTTCTTCTTGCCTTCCATATTCCAATTTTTCATTCTCAAATCACAATTGGACATAAACGACATCAATGCAATGCAAACAATGCAGATGGCTTCAGTTGCCGCGAATGCAAGACTGCATAAACACATACTCATGCACAGTAAGAGCCATTTCTTGAATCTCATGTTCGCCAAGCTGCCCTTCCCCCCACCCAAAGATCACTCTCATGCTCACATACGTGCACCTTGATTAATTAAAGGCTGAGCTTCTGAAACTGTCCTGACCTTTTCTTAACCGTCATTTATACACACAAGTGTAAATAAATGACACTAATGGAAACAAAATGGAGTCCACTGGGGGGAAGAAAAAGCTAGTTTCATTCAATCTGTGCAACATGTAAGACGCAACATTTAGAAACAGGCTGATTTCTTTTGTTACAAAACAATCTCATTATGCTGAGGTTGTTTTAATCACAAGGCCTGCCTAATGAAAACGACAGTGGTGTCAAACATCGATTTCATTATCAATTTGCTAATGAGACTTTATCCCTTACTTAGCTGATCAGAAACAAATCCATTTTTCCGTCATCTAATTTCGAAAGTCGGACACTAATTTCAGAGTAGAAATCTAAATTTGAAAGCATAAAAAAAACAAAACACAATCCTTTAGCCTATGGCATCAGCATCAGTGTAAGCCTTTGACGACACACAGTAGGTGTGTTAAATCTATAGGCATTAGTCATCTGCATTACTCCCAAACATGCAGATCATCTCCATGTACGTGCACTGAAACCAGATTCATCCTGTTCCAACAGATGAACCCCAGTCAACAAATTAAAGCGAGGGGGGGTTGAGGTGACTACTAAATTAGGAGTATCTTTAATTAGCTGAAGGAGCTGATTTTATTTGTCACTATTGCAATCACTTATGTGATCTCTACAAAACCCTAACAGAGTGAGGAAAGAGGATTACCTGGTCGTACCACTCCCGGTTGGTGCAGGTGCACTCAGGCCACCATCCTCCTTGTCCACTGGAGTTGCTGCCGTTTACTTTGGGGCCACACTTGGACTGGCCCTTTGGGTTGGGGCCTCCAGGGCCTCCACCAGACATAATCTTGCCCTTACTTCTCCCCAAAGTGCCACCTCCACCACCTCCTCCTCCGCCCCCACCGCCTCCTCCTCCTCCCATGCTTCCACCCCCTCCTGAGGCTGGAGGGGGCAAGGTCTGGCCTCCCCCGTACCCAGGTGGGTATCCATAGGGCTCAGCCTGCCAGTCTCCGCCGTACGCTGGGGGGTCCATCCTGCGCAGAGCTGCCATACGGGTCACCTCATAACATTCTGGGCACTTGCAGCAGTGATGGTGTTTGTGCATGCTGGCTGTGCTGGCTGGGCTGACGCTGGGATGAGCGGCGTGGCACTCGGTCTCTGCTGCCTCCTCAAATCTCACACGGCACGCGGCGATCAGCTCGCAGAGCGCTAGCGCCGAAGGAAATAACACCAATCACAGGAATTTGTACAGATTTTCCCCTCTATCGTGTTTTTTTTCTTTTTTCTCTCTCTCTCTCACTCTCTGTTTTGGTCAAATCCGGTTGCTTTATTCCTCGTGGATGTAGAGAACAAAAAAAAAAAGAAGCTGAAACTGAGATGGATGGGAAGCAGCAACAGGAAAACAAAAAATACAAAATGGGCACGTAGTCTTTGTCCTCTTGACGTAGAAGATCAAAGGAAATATTTAAGATATTGTATGCCAACACGCAATCAGAGACCAGCCCTGATGATAGAAATTTCTTCTTGCTTCTCTTGGTTCACAGTGATACGCATATAAATTCATAGATATATAGATTCTTTTGTTTATATATCATATATATTTACACACACAAATACATATAAAAATATTAATATAAACAGACGAGCACAAATACAGATATGTACAAGGATAAATGTATATTTATATATATAAATATCTATATGCGTGTGTACAAATATATATATAGATATATAAACAATATGTATAAATAAATGATATCCGCAAATGAAAATCTTCCTTTGTTGATTCTGTATCTTCTTGATGTGTCAAAAAAAAAAATCTCACGTTTTTTTTTTTCCTCCTGCGTTGAAAATCGTTGCCTTTTGCTCTCTGTCTCTTTTCTCAGGCTGCAGAGAGGAGCTGAGCGCTGGATCGCCTCTCAGTCAGCTTGCCCTAGATGTGGATTATTCAGAGGGATGCGAGCGAGCAAGAGGGAGGCTGGTGAGAGAGATAGAGAGAGGGGAGCAGCAGCGAGGGAGGAGGGGGAAGGATACATAGCAGCATCCCTCTAGCAGCTCAGTCCTGACAGCCACAGCCAATCAACTCGCAGCATCGCCATCAGCAGCAGCAGCACCAACAGGACTGAGCGCTTCACTAGCTGCTCTTAAAGGGGCAGCGACACCGACGCCTCGCTGCTGCCTGCTTTGGGTGAGAAAACACTTCTTCACGAAGTACGCCACAGTAAAAAAGGAAGAAAAAAAAGCACCGCATGTGTTTATTTTCTTAACATTTTCAAGAGAAAGAGCAAGGGAGTCCTAATCCGCAATCAGTCAATGACAACCACAGACTGTAATCCATCAAAAGTGAGTCTAATCCATGTTTTTCATCAGGCCAGTGCAGCCAAAATCCAACTTACAATGAGCACCCCTGTCCCTCCGACTGATCACTGGCCACCTCCCCGGTCATCTCCAGTTCAGCTGCAGACTTAATGCCTGTCCTGTGCTATCCCTGGCCATCCTGAGGCTCTGTGCCACAACACACATCCGCAAATAGTCTCACAGAAGAAGCATAAGCATAAGACAATCACAGAGGTTTTACATTTCAACCATTCTTCTTTTATTTTTTTTATTATTCTGCAAGACGTGGTCAAAAAGAGCACAGTGGGAGAAATCTGCCCTCGTGGATCCTCATTTAGGAACCATAGGGGAATTATTTCATGTTCACAATGATGACATCAACACATGTGTACCAAACCAATAAGATTACACGCTTTGGCTTTCGAGTGGATGGAGGAAGAGATTGAGAGTGTGAACACGTGAAGGGAAAAGGAGAGAAGGAGAGCCTATATGGCTTTCATCTTGCTGTGGCAGTTATATTTCAGTAATTTGATAGGACTGCCTGGGAGCCACTTTACATGCTTATGAATTTGTAGTTTGGTCACAAACTGGACACAAAACATCCTGACACAGAGTGAAAGGTTTGTCTTTACAGGGAGCTGATGGAAAGTGTTACAGTGTCGCCATTAAAGCCCTGTACGTATGCATTATTAATGGGGAACAGAGCTGGGTGTGTCATTGTGTGTTTAAATGTAGCCTTGCATTTTACGGCGCCTAGATTTGAACACGGTGTTCTTCAGATTCAAATTCAAAATCAGAGTAGCATTCTTATCAAACCGAACAGGATCTTAAGACGAGGCCAAAAGTGGCTCACACAGCAGGCTCAGCCACACTTAATTACATGCAACAGTAACTCACTTCATTTTAATGATATTCTTTCACTCTATCCTAGTCCTTCCTTCAAGAAGGAGAGACTTGTGCAATTTTATGCAGAAGCAGGAAACCGCGAATGCCTGGGGATGCAGCCACAAACTCTTCCGAAGTCAACGAGAGCGTCAAGGCAAAGCTTTGAAGCAAACGATGTAAGCATATCGATCCAGGCACACATGACCGCGCGCATGTGGCAACTAATCCTTCCCGGTGCTATTCTATGGTTCAATTTAAAGCCATCAGAAGAGCAAACATAAGAAAACAAAACAGATGTATATTGATTTGCAAAATAAAGAAAAATTAGCCAGTCAGAGAATTTTTCAGCAACGAATTCAGAACTGTCCATTCGTGATGCCAATAAAACAAAATAAAAACAAAAATTAATTTCAAATTTATAAAAGTATCCAGTTCAGTTCAATTAATATTCATTCCATTCAATGCAGCCGGTTCCAACTAACATCTGCATGATGCAAAAAATACACACTGCTGTTCTTTAATTCGATAATAAACTGGCCAACTGCATTGCTTCTTTTTTGAAAAGAGCACAATAATATTCAATAATTAGAATATGCCATTAAGGCTGGTTTTTCAAAATAGCAACCTTTACGCAGGTATTAAACATACTTTTCATTTATTCCACATTTCTGTATTAAAAATTGTGCTTTTTATTGGTCTGAAGTAATATCCTAATTTTAAATGTTTTCATTATCTGTATGCATAAATAAAGGCAAATAAAGTGTGTAATTAATCTATGTAACTGCTTCATGAAGAGAAACTCAGTTAAGGAAATGAATAAACTTTTTTTCTGGTGGAAAACGTCCCATAAGCAGAACCAGTGCATATGGCCTTGTAGGATCAAGGAGAAAGAGGCAACAGAGAAATGATTACAGATTGATCATTGTGGACATACATAACCTTTTAATATTGTTTGTTATATCAGTATTAATTGTTAAATATTCATTATTCTTTAAATATTCAAGAACTGCCAAAATGTAGTAGTTTATAAAACCTAAAACCTGACAAAAAAAACCTAAAATTAACATTATTACATAATAATGATCAATGAGTTCATTGATCATTATTATGTAATAATGTAAAATAAACTAAAATATAATAAAAAACAGAATTTTTAGACAAAATTCAAAAAGTTCAAATTCATATGAAATTATATACATTCCAGTTTAATCCTGGTTGATTTTACTGAAACCAATTCCTTCCTTTATTGTATTTGCAAGTCCCAATTATAGCTATATAAATTTATGAATTAGACTGCTTTATAAATTGATTTCTATTTGAAATAAATGTGCCCTCTGAAAATCTACTAGTAAATGAAAAAGAAGATGCATTAAATTAGGAAATCATTTTCTTCCTTGCAGCCCGTTCAACACTATCAGCTCAGAACCAGGCTGCACAGCCCTTATTACATAAACCCACCTGGACATCCTGTAGCACACACACACATGCACATGCACACGCACGCGCAACCCCCCCCCACACACACACACATTCATGTAGTCATAACGAGCATTACAAGCCCCAGCCACTGCACAAACCGTGCATTGAGCTTTTCAGTCATTTCTAGGCATTTCTCTGAGAAGCTGTGTGACTGCTCCTTTGTCACCTGACAGGATGTATGACCATAAAAGGACAGTCGGTAGTGAGGCAGTCTTAAAGGGGCAGGTTCTTAATAAAAACACACTAAACCTCTGCTGGGCCATTCAGTTATTGCAGGAAAGAATGAAGAAGCAAGTTGTATATGTGCAAAAAATACTAGTAAACAAGAGTCTACATGCTACTTTACATTTATTGCATCAAACTTTTGTAATGTGGGGTTATGCATCATCTCATGATGAAATACTGAAAAAGAAGATGGCAAAGACACTATTAATTAGAAAAAAAGCAGCTGCTCAGCTATACAAACTAAATCCAGCACCACCAATTGATAGAATAATGAGAAAGGGAAATATACCCGCTGTGGGAAGCTAAAATTGATGGTTAATGAGGGAGATTTTATCAGAGCTGCACCACTGAGAAATGGTGGATTTTGTGCAAGCATAAAGGGAACCAAGAAGAAAACAAAAGATCTATGAAAAAGGATGCAAGTAAGAGGTTAGAAGACCAGCTAAAAACTGACAGGAAGGTGAGGGTATTTGGAAAAATATGATGAAGGTGCTGCAGGTCCACGACAGATGCCATGGAAGAGCAGAGATGAAGCTAAGGTGCCCTGTGTGTGGGCAGAAATGCAATGACTAGAGGGGGCTTTACTGAAGCATGGTGCTGAACAGAAGGGGAAGTAAAAATAGAGAGATGCAGAGAATACAACAAAGTGCTTATGCATCTGTGAGTGCAGCGGAATGCTAAATAAACTGTAATTGCCTATTCACCCCGCCACAGAACAGTGCAACGCACCTGAAATCAGTGTGCTTGCTGAGTGTGCATCGGCGCAAAATGTGCAAAACCGCACGCGCCGGAGAAAGAGAAGAAAGAGAGAGGAATAAAAAAAATGAAAAAACAGATACGAATTAAAAAAGGAATGAAAAAGACAGCATGAAAAACAGAGAAGCAAGAAGAGAGATAGAACGGCAGAGCAGTCTAAAGGGATGCAGGCGGGGGAGGAATGTGGTTTCCATGGTAACTGGGGGGATAGGAGGGGAGGCTGAGCTCTGGGTGTCCGTTCCAGCTCCGCACTGCACCGGCCCTCGCCTCTCAGCCGCCTTGCTATCACTCTCCAGCCTCCCCCTCCACATCTTTCTCTCTACGCCCCCCACCACCGCCTCGCCTCGCCTCTCCTCTCTTCCTCTCGCTCTCTGCCGTTCCCTGCGCCTCACCTCCCTCCCCCAACGTGACAGTGGGAGGATCAAACATGCACACAACCTGTGCCGTCACTGGATTCTTATGCAGCCATTATCATCCATGCACACTGAACCCATGTGCTTACCGCCTGCACCCCTCCCGTTTTTTTTTTTTTTTTACCCCCTTCAACTCCCCTGATCCTCATGCTTACACCCCCACCTCCACCACCCACTCATTGCACTAGATCTGGGCGCAGCTGAGGAGCAAAGCGCCTGCGGCCACTGTGCTGCCATGTGCCACTGGCCGTGTTGTAATGGGGAACGCATGTGAACACAAGGGCCTGTAAAACCACTGAGGAAAATGGCAGGCTACTGAGATGCATCACGAAAGACAAGGACCGATCCGATTGCTCATGTGAGAAGCATATTGGCCAGCCTCTGAAGAAACTGCCAAACATCTTGTTTATCTGGCAAAAAGTTGGTTCATACGAGGCCAAAAGCAACAGCTGAAGAACCGAGATCCTTTAGTTAAGCAACTAACCGACACTGCAAAAAGTCCGACACTTGAAATCCTGATCTGAAACATTTATTGAATAACAAATTGACATTCTGAACAAAAGTACCCCTTTCTGGTGACATTTAGTGGTTATTTTAAATTTTTTAAATACATGCAGTGTCTTACAAAAATGTTTGTACCTCTTGAACGTTTTATTGTAACATCACTGTAACCTTCAACATGCTGTAAAAGGATCAAATCTAATAACGCTAGCATACATATGTATTTTGTCTCCTGATTTAGTAATTTGTTGAGCCACATTCAAACAGATACATTTTAGGAAAGACACTTAGGTCGTATTTTGATGGCTTGCAGACTCAAATAGTTCAAGATGCTTTCTGTGATGCCTTACAGAATAATATTAAAAGAAGATGTATGTATTTGTGTTTATTTAACAAGCTTATTGTGAGTATTTCTGTCATTTCTCCACTGACCTTTGGCATCTCGACGAGGGAGCGCGCCACAACACCAGAGACTCGCTCTACTTTGAGGGGACTGCTCCTGCTGGTCACTCGAACCCGAGACACGCCTTCATCCTCCTGGTCCTGCAGCAAGCAGAGATGATTGGTCTTATATTTCATAAAATAGATTTAAAGATCTTTCTGCAATTCTGCTTGGTAGGAATCCCTCCTGTTCCTTGCAATTGTAAACATGATGAAGTAGGCATAGAAAAGAAGATAGGTTTATACGGCAACAATCAGAGACTTTCTTTTAGGATGAAAGTACAATATTCTTAATATTTCTTCAATATAAATAGTTTGTGTAGTTTCAAAATGATTACTTTAGCTAAACAGCTTAGTGACTAGATGAAACCAGATATTTACACAGACTATGAAAAAAGACAAATAACCTTTGCTTCGCAGTTAACTTTTCATGTCATTTCTCTTTACGTACATTTTTTAAGTTTAATTCTGATTCAAAGTCTATCAGTAAGGAAAGAAGGTTATGTGTCTATTTCTGATGTGTATAAACACTTGGTTTCAGCTGTAATTATTTCACAATTCAATAGAAAATTATTTTAAATTCTTTAAAAGAAGAAACAGACATTTGCTTTTAACTTGCCTTCACTTTCACAATTTGTCACTAAGAAACTGTGACTAAAAAAAGATGAAATTGGTGAAAAATTATTCAAACGTCTTTTTTTTTTAAGACAGTTTGAAAAACAGCTTCTGCAATGTTGCCACAAACTTTACTGGAGTTTGATTGCAGTGTGAACATAGAATAAAAGTTTAATTTATTCAAAATATATTTAGCTGAAAAAGTAATTTATAAACCACTGTCATGAGTTCATAAAACATTTTACATTATAAACTTTGCTTTTAAACATTTATCAATACCATGACTAGATAACAAATTATGCTGGACAATAATTTGTCCTAGAAGTTATTGCGATAAATAACGTCTATGTAATATGCAACATCTAACCGGAATGCACTGAAAAAGACAATATAACATTAATGCAAATACTTTATTAAATTAAAACACTAATTAGCATGCGTGCACCTCCTGGTAAGTAAAAATAAGAAGACTACTTGCCTGTTGTATAATACTGACATTATTTTGGAAACCATCACCTGTTGGTGGGGCTCAGGTGTGAACTGTTTGTTTGATCTCGTCTTGTAGGACAAACTCACATTAGCCAACTCAATACAGCAGCAGACTTACAGCCAAACAAACTTCCAAAACAAATGCAAAGCAGCATAGTTGGCTGCATGGTGACCACTGAAGCTTGTATAGTTAAAGAGTCTTTTGTACCTGAAATGTATGCCCACCAATGCTGCAATTTAGACCACAGAGTCCAGTCAATGACACCAGAGGGCAGCCTTTAGAGCAAGTCATCACTAGTAGCAAGTTGCAAAAGGAATTACTATTTTAAAAAAAGCTTTGTATAAATCCCTTTATACCACTTGAGTGAAACAACATCGACTCTCATTCTCAAGTCACAAAGACAAGTGTTTATATAGAAACAGCCCACAGCCATAAGCATGCAGGCTGCAGTACTTCCAATGAAAAAACAGGAAATAAAAACTTCTGGAAATTTATGTCATGTTTGCAGCCATTTCTCAACAATTTCTTCAAATTTAAAACAAACAGACCTTGTGCTATGTCAGAGATGCTGAGCGCATTTAGCTTTGACAGCTTTGTTTCTTCATGGCAGAGGTGACAGGCAGGTCAACCTAAAGCAGAAAATACTCCTCCCAGTTTTCTGCTCTGGCAAATAAAAGCAGCTAAGGGTCTGATATTCACAGAGATAAATATAAAAGACTGCAGGTGTACTTGAACTGAGCTCACTAAGTTTTTTTATTATTATTTCTGTGTAAAATAAAATACTTGAAAGGCTTCTATAAGAGTCTACTGTAACAGGTTTTCCATTCTTCATCCAAAGAAGGGCATTCCTCCTCCTCTCTCACCTGATGCTCTGCACCAAATCATTGAATTTGCAGACTCATTTAGTTTCCCTCCCATCCTCCACTCATGTGACAGCAGGGTTTGAATACAGATGAGCACTTCAGCGGATATACATGAAGTAGCTTGCTTTTTCCCCTTTTAAACTTCCCAACAGGACCACTTCATCCTTCCAACCAGTTCAGGATTGTGTCTGTGCCCTACAGGCAGCTTGTACCAAAGGAGGACAGACCAGGAGCCACACACCACCGAATTAGAAAGTCAAGAGGGTGGATCACAGGGGTACTGAGAGATGACGTTCAGAATGCGGTCATAATTTAGGGTTTAGATGTTCAAACTGGGAACGGACATACTCTGAACACGTGGAGCTTGAATTAACCAAGAAGTAGCAGTTCCAGTAATTCCCAAACAACTGCAAAAGACTGAGGAATAGCTTAATAAGGCTTGAAAAAAAGAAAAAAAAATTCTCAAAAGAGGGGATTTGTTACAGAAAATAAGCACATTTTATAAATTGGTTTAAGAAGAGGCGAAGCCATTCAAAATTTCAAGCTTTAAAAACATCTGACTATCAGCAGTCAAAGATTTACTGAAAGCATCTGCTAAAAATCTAAATAAAGAATCACAAGACTATGAAACCCAGAGATTTGTGCCCTTAAAATACATCTGAAACTAAATTGGGTCAGTTAACCTACCAGAAGTTTCCAAAGTTATGACATTATCATTCCTTTGTTTAATGAGATGTTGAAGACATTATTAAATAAATCTGTGACAAACTCTTTATTTTGTTATTGTGGTCCTTAGCAAATAAAAATACTTTTGGTTATTCTAATTGACCTAAGACAAGAGAAGTTTGGTCTGATTTAAGCTCAGACAGTAAAAAAAAATGGTGTATGTGTCTTTTTATTCAACATTTGTAAACTTCTGGTTTCAACTGTATATTAGAAAGTTACTTTAGCTGTAAAAATATTACACTGGAGCATCTTTGGTGTGTAAACAATTGTGGCAGTCTATGTAAAAAATAGCTGTCCAGAGCAAACATGACAATAGTTTAAAAGTTCATACAGAAGTGTTTATACCAACCCATTCTCCCTCCATGAACACCCAAAAATGTCCTTGATGTCAGGAAAAAGTTCCTGTGGTTCAAATAGTTATGTGTGCCTTTCGTCACCCACATGAAGTCAGAGCTCCCATGACTCATGGTAAAATGTAGAAATCTTAGGAACGCAGGTAATGACATCTTGTTTCAGCTGCCAAGTAAAAGCAATTCATGCACAACACAAGTGGCATCTCATTCAATGTAAACATAAAGCACATTTTCTCTGATCTACAATAAAATGTGAAGCAGTAAAATTACCTCCCACACATCCTGCCCGCTGTCTTCCTTTACAACAGTTTGTTCTGCATTCAACTGCAAGGTTACCTCGTAACACTCTTGAATATCTGTGGGGGGAAAAAAAGTAAAACAATAATGATTTTTTTTTCTCTCTTTACTTGGGCAAGAACAAACATAATCACTTCTCAGTTAGATTTTGTTTCTGCTGATAAATTTCAGGAAGCTCACAGTTTTCATTGGGTAAAATTGGAAGATTGGGATTTAACTGTTTACATGGAAGTTATGTCTTTACATTTCCAAACATACTCCATATATTCATTTGCTGAACTGTGTGACTTAGGCTCAGAGTATCAATCAGTGTCTGAGAGAATGACATAACACTATCTTATAGCTCTACATAAAAAACAATAGTGTAATAGATTATCAAAGATCATGACCCCTGCTGACACCAGAGTATTAGTAAAGATTGTCTCTATTACCATGCGTTAATGTGCCCTGGGACTTATTCTGTATATATTAATCACTAGAAGGTCAGTAAGAGCCAACACAATCAGTTACAAAAAAAAATCTAGTGAATGTTTTCTTTTTATTATTCTACACACATCACATTTTCTTTCTGATTCCAGACATCTATGATTTATTATTGCTTTTTCCATTACAGACGAGAGAGCGAGAGCATAACTTTATGGTTCATTCTCATATGGTGCAGTGTTGCTTAGTGTAGAGGCATGCAGGTAAGCCTCTATAACAGCAGAAACACTCAAAAATGTGAATAACACTACTCAAAGTGCGTGATCTATTGGTGTAAATCCAATTTTCTTTCTTATTTATCTTTCTAGGAATGTGCCAAAAGCAGCTACAGGTCAACACAAGGTTAAGTTCATATTAACGTGATTAGTGAGTAAAAGCAATTAATTAATAGATGGATGGATGCATTTTCAATGATATTTCAGAGCAGAAAGTGTAAAGGATTTATGGGCCAAAAGAAAAAATTACCCTTTATCTCACCTTTTCTTTAATTTAGGGTTGGTAATTGTTGAGCAAAACCAATTTAAAAAAAACTTAAAATACAATTGTGCAGTGGAGTCATGAGCCAAAGTAGATTGTGTATCAAGAGACTCCATAAAACGGAGAACATAAATAATAAGTCTGAATTGAGTGTGCCAAATAAATTGAAATGATGTCAAAACAAGTGTAACCAAACACTGAATGATTCTGTTCTTGGATATTAGACCTTTAATATTCAAAAAGTCAAGATAGGACAGTAAATTTACCAGCAACATGATAGTTGCTGGTAATAGCAACAGCAGCTCAAGGGACTTTGTTCCAAGTTTTTAGGATTGAAACTTGCCAGTATAAACGGGAGTCTTAGGATTAAGGCTCAGTCAACGCCCTGGAAAACCGCAAGACGGAGTCGGAGCAAAATGAATCCAAGACTTTCAATGCTATGAAGCAAATTTGCTACCTCAGAACAAAGGTGAAAGATCTGGAAAATTGTGTTTGAAGAAAAACAATACTGCTACTGATCGGTCTTTGACAGGGAGACAAAGTTGGAAACTGCTGAAGTTTATTTAAAACTGTTACAGTGTTGACAGATTTTGTCTCCTGGAGAGAGCACACCAGACTCTAGAACCATCAAACCAAACAAGAAAAGAGCAGTTCTCCTTTTCTTGTTTTTAAAATCATCGCTTTGTCTAGGGCTCAACAAGACAGAGGGGCATCACATATGAGAGAAGCAAGTTCTTTCAGCTGAAACTATATAGAAAAGCTGATTTTAACTCAGCCAAGAAATGCATTTGTTGAGAAATTCTGTGGATTCCAGTAAAACTTTTATAAAGTGGATAAAGTAAGGATATGGAAAAACACACCTGTTCTGTTTAGCATATATGACATGTATGAAGGCATGTTGAAAACTGTGTTATGTAGGTTTAGGTGTAGAGAATAAGGGGATTTTTTGCTCATATTTGAATGTGCTTTCACATTCAAAGATGTGAAAGCATCTTTGAATATAGATATGCCACTTTGATGCTCTCCAGTTCTGAATAGTGTGTGTATATCGAAATCAAGGGTGTGTGATTTAGTATTCAACTGTGCAGGGACGGGGTATATTGCTTTTGCCAGTGTTTTATATTTATGGATGAATTGATTGCAGGATAATGAAATTAGTTATTTGAGTGGCCTCTAGAGGCCTGATAATTGCATCCATTTCACTTTAATTTTCAAGCAGTAAGAATGCAGAGCTGAGTGGAGCATTTGGATCTTGTACTGTGAGATTAGGTGAGGTTTTTATGGGGTTGAGTTGCAGTTGTACCAACTCAATAGCAATGGTGCTCATGTGCAACATTTATGGTATGTGGACAGTAGCAGTTTGGCTTATATGCTGATCAAATGCTACATGTATCCCACAGTGTCAAATGTGTAGGTAGGAAATGCAGGGACATTTTTAATCCTAATTCATCACATCTTCCTACGCCTAAGTAATAAAAGGCAGATACACAAAACTGTAACAGGTGAAAATAACTAATGAAAATTTGCCAAAAATCTGCAGAATATCTCCCTTTTGAAAAAGAAATTCAAAGAGGAAATGTTGAGGACAAATTTTTTAAGTAAAAAATTAGCATTATGTTTATTCCATGCATTTTTAGAGTGGTTCTTAACCATGCCACACTTTCTCCTTTCAGGTTCCTTCTGAGTGGCAAGCATTTGATGAGAATATACTGTGACATTTTTGCTGATGCCAAACACAGGACTAGCAACTGCAACGTTGACATAAGGAAATGACAGGAGAGTTCATCAGCTTTCAAAAAAACAGGTTCACTAAAAGGTCAAGTCGGGTTTCAAAATTCCTTTAAAAAGAAGATCTTGTAATTTTCCAAAATCAAAGATATGTCATTTTTATTATGAAAACTATAAAATTCTGGCTTCTGTGTGTGTGCTTGAGACAGAGACATGAGCCAGAATGTCCCAACAAGACAATGTGGGAACAAAAGTGTAAGAATGGAGCATTTGACTCATCTCTGTGTCTGAATGTGGAGGAGTGAAGCCATGTGTGGGAAGAGCAATTTGTTGACCAGCTGACTAAAGAGCAGTCTCACTTAGACAAACTCTCATGTACATGCAAACACACATATACCTAAACTGAATAGTTCAGATTTTGTTCCATCCTAATGTTTTGTTATGTTTGTTGACATTTATTTAACCTGCAACTAAGACTTTCAATAAATGTGGAAACAAAATTTGGACATTTAAAGTGAGGAACTGAATGTGAAAAAACACCACAGCCTTTTTCTCAGCATCACCAATAAATTTTTGGGCTGGCTGGCAAAATCTAGTTATAGAAGCATATATGTTTAACTGATCAGACAGTAAAGACAACGTTGTCAACCATCTAAACAATATAAAGATGTGTATTAATGTCTTACTGTGGTGGAAAGGTGGTAGGGATTGATCCAATGGTCAAAGCCTGACTTCAACATCTTTGTTAAATGTAAACTTTGGCAATACCCAAGAAACATCCATCCATCCATCCATTTTCTGTGCACCCTTGTCCCTAATGGGGTCGGGAGGTGCTGGTGCCTATCTCCAGTAAACGTTTCGGACGAAAGGCGGGGAACACCCTGGACAGGTCGCCAGTCTGTCGCAGCACTACAAATCATGACTTTCTCATATTGTTCATCTGCTGTAAATAGTTTTTTTGTACTGACACATTTTGACTTTCTTCTACTCCTCCACATTCCTCATTTTTAAAACACAACTAGTACAATGTGCTGTCCTTGTCAGAAACAAAACTTAACCAGAAAACTAGTGAAAAAGCAGCCAAGAAGCAAACATTTTTAGGAGACTTTGGAAAGCCAAGAGAATATTTACTAAAGATTACCAGAAAGTTTGGCTGATTGGAAGCACAGCTGAAACACATTAGAGGTGGTTTAAAGGTTTTACACAGTTAAATACTTTCAAAGACGGTAATAATCATCTCCAGTCAACAAGGAAGTTCTGCAACAGATGGTGCAGCCTCCACAAAGCCCTGATCGGCATTAAATCGGTCTGGAACACCAAAGCGCTTGACACAGACTAAATATATAAAAGTAGAGGCAATTTCTCCAAGATACCTGCCAAGCACCTTAAAATGTGAACGAATATGTCTCTGCAAACTACTTGCTGTTGTAAATAGTGCCTTTTATATATATACTTACTTTTTCAGTGCACTTCTTAGGATGTAATCAAGAAAAACATGTCACCTTTCATCTTAAAAAAAACATTCTCCTTATTTTTAGTGTATCATCGATACATTTAGTCATATGACCTGTTCTTTTAATAACATAAGTGCTATTTCTACTTTAAGTGTTACAAAAACCCTGCATCTGAGAAGTCTTGCAGGATTTGCTCTCTGACTGCATCTTGGGCACCTCGGTTTCCATTTAACACTTCTAATTACTTTTTCTGTTCCTGTAAAAGGTAACAAGCTCTTCGGAAGGTGCTCGATCACCTCTCCTCCAGATGTCAGTGTTCTCATTCTCAGTCACATAAAGTACAGACAGCTTTTCTGTTTGCACATCTTGTGGCCTTCTAAAACAGTCTCAGCAATGCTCCACGTCTGGAGACCACATAAATTCCTGGCCAGGCGACAAAACACACAATTCAAGGCAGAAGCCACTCCGACTGAACTTATTCTAGATCTATATTTAGATGGGAAAAAGTTTGCATTATATTGGTTGGAGTCTTTTTGACACAATTGCAGCTTCCACTAACATTTCAATGCAGAATCGGGGAGCCACAGACCTCTTCTTTTTGTCATATGTACCTTTTGACTTAGATTGATTCATCTCTCCACTTCCTGCCAGGGTGAATCACATACACAAAATGTGCCCCTGGATCTTTACATGATGACGAGCAACCCACACGACACTGATGGAAAACTAGGTCACAATTTCAAAGCAGGGCAAACAATTCACCCCCTTCTCACAGCCTCAATAAAACATTCCTCAGGCATTTAGGGTCCTCTGTAATGTAACGTGTGTCAGTCTCAACTCCCGGTCCCCCTCCACCCTGGTGCTATGCACCATTTGCTTGTGTGTTGGAACAAAGGGACGGATGCACAGTTAAGGCAAGCTTTCTTTGTGACAGTGCAACCATGCAGACATCCAATCAAGTGGCCAATACCCGACCCTCCCACGTTGGATGCAACACCTCTATACACCCACAATAGAGATTAGAGATATACCTTCCCATCGTGTTGACACATCAATCCGAAACTAGAGTTAATTATTTTCTTCCTCAGCTCAGACGGCTTCGCTTTTAAGCCACCGGCACAGTGACAAACGCAAAAATGTTGTAACTGAAACCAGCTCGCATGGCCCTGAGCATGTGAAGGTAAACACACCAGAACTGGATAAAAGAATGACTAATGTTTATATTGCGCCGTGTTCTGATTATAGAGCTGTGAAACGACTGCACCTGTAGTCGCCCTTTCTCCATGAGAATCACATGTTAAACGAAGGATAAAGCCTCTCCAGCCCTGCACCTGAAACAAAACGACCACAGGCCTCTCTTTACTCTTCTGTTCCCTCCCTTGTACGCTGCTTGGTTGAGCTGGAGAGCTGTGGAGGAGGTTTGGCATGGCAGCCAAGAGCAATTTATTTTCCTGTCTGCCTCAGGCTCGGCCTTGATTGAAGATTCTTTGTGAGGAATGTTTGGAATCCTGATTTGGAAAAGCTAATCCTCTCTGAGTCTACCTCATTTCTATAAATACGCCACTGTGTGTCAATGATCTCGACCAAAATTACAAACATTTTCAGTCTTATGAAATTCACATTAACATTTCATTGGTGTAACTGAGGACTGTGGAAAGCAGTATTACAAGTCTGGACAGGGCTGCACAGTGGGCCAGATGCTAGCGCTGGGTCCGATGTTGACCGGCACCTTTCTACTTTCTCCCTGGCCAAGCTCCATTCTTCCCACTGTTCAACATGTTAAAGTGGCTCTCCAAACTCACCCCTGATAAAATACTAGGTTTGGTGACAAAACCAATTGTAAGATCCTTAACCCATATACAATTATTAGAAGACCATGGTACCTTGGCTATCTTGGCTATTTCAACTAATTTTTCTATGACGTCACACAAGAAAGTAGTATCTTTGGGGTGCTGCCTTGAAATACATCTGCAGATATGCCTTTAAAGGGGACCTATTATGCAAAGTTCACATTTTCAATGTTTATGTACTTTCATTTGGGTCTCAATTACTCTCAATTACTCAGTTTTCAAAGTATGCTAGCTTAAAAAATGATGTACTCCAGGGCCAAATGTATCAGATTAGAGTTCCTGTAAAATGAAAGATGTCAAAGTGGTTGAAGAGATTTAAAGACTAAGAAAATAAATATTTTTCTTATAATACACTGAGGCAATCAGAGCATCACATGTAACATCTCTGATTTACCAGCATCCCCACCAGGTACAAACAACACTTGATTATTCTGGTTTCTATTACTCATCTCCTACTGTGGCTCTTTGCCTTCTTCTGTGATGAGGAAGATCACCTCCCACAGACAAAATACCCGAAGCTCTCAAGATAATTCTCAAATATACACAGAGATGAGGACAATCCATGCAATTTATTAAAGGTGATACACCAGCTCTTTGGTCTGCGCTAGTGTTATACTTGAGCTGCACAATGAAGCGTTGAGACAAATCCAGCAACTTAGCCTCTACTACAACCTCGTGACGTCAAACAAGAAGGGAAAAAGTCTAATAATTCAAGCCCTTATGCCTGGAGTTTGCATCAATCTCACACAGGAAACAATACTTTAAATCCCCCTCCATATGCCATCACCAGAAACAACAGTGTGCTGTGTTTCTTTTAACTGCTGCCTGAGTCATGGCACCCTCCCCCTCAGATCCCCAGTAAAGAGGCTGCAGTGGGTCAGCAGAAGCAATAGCAGAGCCGAGGGCGAGGATCATTATAACATGGCTGTGGTAATTAGAGGGACCACTGAACCATTGGTTAAAAAGAAGCAACGTGTTTTATCTGCTGTAAAAAAAAAAAAAAAAGAAAGAAAAAGGAAAGCTAGGTTCACCCTCAACCCTCGAGCTCTTTTTCTTTCCAAAACACCAAACTAGTCATGAAGGTGTAGGTGGTTGCAGCAGCTCTTTATATGAGAATACTTTAGGATTAGCATTACCAACAATGACAACAGCAATTATAAAAGCTTAATGGAAGACTCAAGTGAGTTCAGTTTCACAAAGCATAGGGTATAAAAGAGAATATATGGTCAATTCGGTGTGAGAAATGTATCAGAATGTCCTGGATTAATACCAATTAGTGTATATATAAACTGTTTTTGGCTTTAGTAGGGTTTCGTTAAAATCCAAGAATGCTACAAAGTTGGGGGTTGGCATAGAGCAAACCTTTGTGGGAGACACTGAAAGGCCTCTTTCATAAAGCTTAATTGGTAAATGTGTGGACTCAGTTAACGTCCCATAAAAATGAATAAAATGTGACCCTGTCTGTCTGCTTCTTTTCGGTTTGCAGACAGCTGCACAAATTAAAACAAGTTGTCCACATTTAAAAAGTCCATATTGAGAAACAGCTGTAATTTCAGGTAAAGGGTAAAGTTTGAAAAGACTTGAATAGTGTCACAGTAAACTGCTTTGTGTTGTTTTCCTTACCGAGAAGAGCTTGGAAAAGCTGGCTGCCCAAGATGGCAGACACTTTGCCCACACTGGTCTTCAATGCCTGCTCCTCTGGGCTGGTCAGGTTGGCCTGGTATTGTCTGAGGAGCCCCACCGCCCTCTCTGTGTCTGCATCACAAAACGTGCATTTCTTAAGAGCACTTTTACATCGAAGTGTTCACAATTTATCACAATACAAACACTGTATTTTACTGAGATTTTATGACAGACGAACAGGAAGGAGGATATATTTGAAAAAGGAAAAACAATTATGCCTGTGTGGTTCACCACTCTGACTCCATACATTGTAGTACTCCTTTTTTCTTTTACAATTATTGGTTTGTCTCTACCAGCTTTGCATATCTTTGCTGAATATCTCTGCCACATTGGTTTAAAAAATATATATATATTGTACGCACAGGACCAGTTTCTGAAAAGTTTTTATATTCATGAATCAACACAATCTGCCCCTGAGTGTTGTTTTAAACATGCCAAACCCTTAAAGGGGGCAGTGTAGCACAAAACTAAAACCTATGCCAGCCAATCAGATTGCTTAAAACCCACAACTTCCCCATAAGAATTAAACATGGAGCCAAGAAGTTCATTTGTGTGGACAGATATATGAGTGGAACTATCTTTAAATTGTGTATTAATGATATAAAGTTAATAAAACACAAGGCAAAGTTGATTGGCAAACATATCAAAGTGAGTATTTAGATACAGTCCATTATTTGTCACAGACTAATGCGTGGGACCTTATATTCCTAGGCAAACACAAATACGAGTTTTCTCAAATTTTGGTTTTGGTCATAGGTTTTATAAATAATATTTGTAGTTATATTACACTGAGTTTCCGTGTGGATGAATGGCAAAAAGCACATCAAAATGTATTTGTTTTCCCAAATATCCAGCTATGTGTGAACTAGGTCTGAGACTGAACAGTCCTAATGCTTGAAAATGCTTATTTGCAGTGTTAGTTTTTTTTTTCCATAGACAGTGTGTTTCAATTAAGTTCGATTTTGAACTCATCTGATCAAAGCACCTTCTTCTACATGGCTGGTAGCAAACATAACTTTTTTCTTTGTCTTTCTTCCATAAATGTTAGATTTGTAGAGTGTTCTACCAATAGTTGTCTTGTTAACAGATTATCCTACCTAAGCTTTAGATCTGTGCAGCTCCTCCAAAGATACCAGGAGCCTCTTAGACGACTCTCTGATTATCTTGCCAGGCCTCAGGGCTTAGATGGACAGCGATGTTTCTGTAGCTGTGCAGTTGAGCTGAAGTCTTTTACATTTCCTAATGATGTATTGAGATGCTCAAAATTTGGGAAGCTGTTTTAAAATTTTAAAAATCCAGTTTGTGCAGTCTGATCACAAGACATAATTTAATATTTTGAAATGATATCAGCAGACAGACAAAAATAATAAATTATGTGCAAATTTTAGCATTTAAAAGACTAGTTATAAAAAAAGTAATACATTTGTATTTCTTTTCAAAAGTTTATATATTTTTTTAAATTAAAAAACATTATTTTAAAAAATTTAAATAGGCAGAAGACACACTTTTCCATAAACTTTAGGTGCGTCTCCGTCTGGTGCATTTTTGGATAAAATGTTTGTTCTTCATTCATTAAGCGATACTTCATAATAATATTACCCAACTAGAAGTAAAAAGTACAGTGTAGTAAATCTAATCCGCCGAATACTTTTCCCCCAAAACGTCACTCAAATAAATGCACCTGAGTAAATTTAACTAGTTTCTACACACTTTTGAGTAGATTTATCTAAAATTATAACTTGTTCTTTTTCAAAAAGTCATGTAACATGCAGTACAAAAAGAGTTGAATTGAAGGTAAAAATGGTTCTTTGGCTTATAAAGGTTGCAGACTCCTCACCTACTACATATATTATAAAATTTGTGGTTGTAATATCAAAAAAAGTGAAAATACTCAAGCTGTATTCTACAGTCACTAGTGTGTTATGTTATGTTATGTTATTGTACTATAATGCGATAAACTTGCATTTAAGCTGAGGGAAAGAAACTCCGAAAGGGAAACATTTATATTTTTGTCACTGACAAAAATAAGTTGCATATATTTCACGGAGGCAGCTCTGTGTGTTGTTGAACCCGGTGGGTGGTGAGGGCAGAGAGATGATGCACATCACGAAGGTAAATCTGCTTGCAATACCTGAGCCTGAACACTGATCGATGATCGAGACAAAAAAAAAAACAACAAAAAAAAACTCCGTTAGAAATCATTTGCAGCCCGGAAGTGGAAGTCCCCGGGATTTTTTTCCTCTTTTTAACCTCTAAGGGCCAGAATAAGTAAAACTGTATTCGGGTTGCTCCAGAGATTTCAGCTGAGATTAGAGAGGCAAAAACAAAAACGCTCGCTTGGGTTCAGCAATGCGAAGGCACCAACCTGAACATGTAACTAAAACTTACAGGAAACACTAATTAGAGAGATGGAGAAGTACTTACCATATTTATGCACCATGGAGGGCGCGACTTGAAACGTCATTTATACAAAAGATGTTTCGGTTTTAAGATAAAATAACAAAAATAAACACTGCGTTTCTTTTAAAAGTTACATCTCCAGTTTAAAATCCACTCGCGGCTCCCAGTTTGCCAAACTGACTTTACCAGTATGAGCCACTGACTGAAGCAGGGATGTGACTGGGTGAGTCTGTTTACTTCATGTTAACTTTCCCAGAAGTTTTGGGCAAATCGGCCCCCGGTCCATGTCACGTCCCTCCTCCCATGGACACATGCCTCGCCACGATGCCGAAGTTCGCCTCTGATTTGTACAACGCTATTTCACTCTGACGTGTTTTTATTTGAAAGCACAGCTGTCTATAAAGAGCTCTGGATAAAAATATGAATCACTCATAGTTCTCTAACCTGGACAATATAAATATACACAAGTAAATGTCCTTCACAATAAAGTTACTGTGAATGTCAGCAGTGCTTCAGTTGTTACATAGAATATATATATATATTTATATATATAATAGACGAAATTGCGGTTTTCAAATTATTATCATAAAGTAACTTGACAATCAATTACTTAAATTTTTTTGAAAGCAGAGTTTACTACCCACAGCTAGGGGTGAAAATCTGCAGATTCACAGACCACACTGGTGAGATGTAGTTCAAAAGATCTCGAATGCCCTGCTTTAGAAACATTTAAAAACAGAATGAGAAACAAAGTCATTGGCATTTGTCACCATTGCATCAACAAGTCCAGGAAGTCATTGATGGGTTTCAGATGCAACCAAACGAGATAAAGACACATTAGCCAAAACACATCTTAATGACCAAAACTTAAAATATTCAGTTGACTGACAAGACAAAAGTTGAACTTTTTAGAAGGTCTGCATCTTGTTACATCCTCAATAAAACTAGCAACATACACACAGTCAAACATGGTGGTGATACTATAATGCTTTGCTGTTTCCAGGTGTAGTTGATAAAACTACTGGTTCTGTTTTCTAAAAGAACAGAATTAGTTCAGGTACTCAAGCCGATTTGGAGAAGCAGAACAAATATCTCAAGAACACCAGCAAGTCCAACTCTGAATTGCTAAATAAGAAGGTGTTAGAGTGGAATAGTTAAAAGTTTAACTTAAATCTCACTTAATTAAAACAAATACAGCAAGGTAAATAACTTTACATATGCTTAGAGGCAGATGTTTCCACCATCCCTGAGTGTAAGGTCTACTTTTTTCACTCTGTCAAAGCAAATCAAATTTATTCTACACTTAGTAGTACATGTCCACACTGAAAACACATTCAAAGTATAATTTTATTGTATTTTATTAAAATTCCCCCAATCGAATGTTTCATGAGTGTAGAGGTGGTGAGGGTGTCAAATATGTATGGATGGCCATTTTAAAATA
>CAEGAG010083423.1:0-11658 GCA_903067065.1 Brachyrhaphis terrabensis | reverse complement strand
ATAAAATTAATCAGACTCTTTTCATAATTGATGGCCATTTCATGTCTAGAACATTTCTCTGGATGTGAGAAGTGACAGCGAAGCTTCTTGATGCTGATGAGACTTTCACTTCTACAGTTGGATCTGTTTCCCCATTCAGAAAGCAATTTATAGGCAGGCAAAACTCGTAGAATTACCCAGTTCTCTAGAGTTGTCCGTGACATTCCTGAACAGTGAGTCTTTGGTGGCAGAACCTGCTCATATAAATAACTTCAGTCTCTGGACTGCCTTTCCTCAGGTCCTCAGCTGTATTCACTTCAACTCCAAAGAAACTTCAATAAGTGGTACTTGAGAAAAAGGAATAATCACCCACACTGAATGCCATTCTTGACTCTCCATTCAGAGGTTCCAACTGAAACATCAAAATGAAGTAATACAAGGCATAAGAGGCTTTATAAATAATATTTTTTTTAAAAACTCATGACATGGATTATTCCATCCTACTTTTCTAACTTTCCTCACTGTTCATCAGGCTTGAGCTGCCGAGGACATTAAATTTATTTTAGACTCTAGCTAACAAGAGACAAACAGTAAGTAAATTATGCCGGCTTGGAGCCATGACAACTGAGACATATTTCCAAACCACAAACCTAAGTAAACACGTTCTTCAGGTGTGTGATGAGGAAACGATTTGAGAGTACTTTCATAATATGATATACTGGACATTTCAAAAGTGTTTAACTGTATAATTTGAGTAATATTTCCAACTTGCCTTTGCCAGCACTGATTTAAAGCACGCTTTGAGCCAGAAAATGAAGATGTAGGCCTGCGTATAACAAAGGCTGTATTTTGAAATGAATCAGTTTTAAGTTGAGCCATTTGCAGAATGCTAGTTAGATTGAGGTTCAGAAGTTATTCCAGTTTTTTTCTTTATTTCAAACTGAATGTACTCTTTTTACTGAATGGAACCAAGTGATAGGTCGGAGCATGTTGTATATTTCAGGGGATAATGCAATGGTTTGTTTTGCTAAGGGAGCACAAAGGGTGTTTCGTATACATTTAGAAGTGCACACACACATGTTTCCCACAGCCTCAGACTTAGTGAAAACATGGGTAAGAATAGTTCATATGTAGGAACTTGTGTAAGGTTTACAGTGACAGTGTTGTGGCAAAAATGATAGAGGTACTTAGCTAATTTAGGTATATTTTGTATGCAAACATACCATTTAAAATTCCTCTAGCATCTCAGAGTGTAACTTTTTGTATTTCTTGAACTCCACCATGTTGAAACACAGCAAAGACTAATCATCAGACCTTTTTTTTAGGTTGCCTGCATTTGTGTTGATAACAAACTGTCACCAGCAACAGACAGCTACCTGTGTGTGCCCTGCTCTTATGCCTAAATGTTGTTTTAAGGGGATGGACTTAAAGTCAAACAGGTCAAACAGGTTCAAGCCCTTGTGTATTTTAAAAGACAATCAATCTAAAAATTTCTTTTCCCCGACAGGTTCGAAATATACAGTGCATAAAGTTGTGCTTTTTATGGTAGCGTAACAAACATGAAGTAAATTGAACTTGTGGGAAATAATCAGTGCATAAACAGTAAACAAGTCTGCTGCCATGGAAACATGCCGTCAAAAGCTTTGTATATTCTAACACTTCCTTGTACATTCACAAATGGAGCATTTTTCCATGACCATACAGATATTCCATTCATGGAACATTGGAAACACACTCATCTGCAGCGTTTAAAGCTTCCTGAGGTTTTTGAAAGATATGCATATTTTGCCTCTATTAAAAAAAACAACTAAATATCACATCCCATCTATGCTTGTGATAAAAATACTTCCTGGATTTAATAAAAAAAGTCCTTTAATATCTCGTCTATGTTACTGGTCAAAGACCACAATTCTTCCTTTATTAATGTGTACGCAGCTTCTCTTAGTGGATTCCCTGTTAATTAGGTCATATCCAAATGAGCCAAACCTCCAAATGTCCTGCTTGTATATTAATAATAACAATACAGTGACATTCAATAAATTCAATGTCCCAATTAGTCTCATTTGTCAGATTAAAAGTACCTCATGAAAGCAAAAACCTTTAAGCATGTATTAAACACTTTTTATTAAGCCAGCATTTCGGTTTTTGGAAACAGTTTGTTTTTTTTAATGGTGTGATCAGTAATGTTAGAATTTTAAATGTCATGTTTTCATTTGGTGTAAGTGGAAGATGATCATGATTAACACAAATAAAGGCTTCAAATATCCATTGGTATGAATAATCTATATAATATGTATAAAAAGGCTTTTCAATAATATTCAAATTTATTTGAATGAGTCTGTACATATGAGTCATGTAAAGAAATGAGTAGACCTATGACAGCCTATATGTTTCAAATGCGCTTAAATTGAAACACGTTTCAGTTAAGAATAAAGTAGGACATTTAATCCACTGTAGCCTTCAGCGGACATGCCGTCTGCCATCAGAACAGTGTGGAGGAGCGTAATTATGAGTTTAATCTTGAGCAGCACAAGGAGCATGGATCAACCTTTTGGCGCAAAATGATTGTGATTTAAAAGCACCTTCATCTGAGGAACAGGCAAACGATGAACAAGTGAGGAACTGCGCAGCTCTGGTAAGCGTTCTGTCGGAGCGAGTTACAGTTTTGTGCCGATCGGTGTGAAACTCAGGGACTTCATTGAATTAGTTTGCCAATTTTCTTTTTTTCCCCCAATAAAATTCATGCATGAATATTGTTTTATGTCTTTTGTATTAACTAAATACAAAATGTTGCACATCTAAAAAAAAAAAAAAAGAAGTGCTAAAAAATAAAATAAAATAAATCTGAACAGTTCTCATTATGTTTGGGCCAGCAACATCATCGGAGAGTTGACCACAGCTGCGATCAGGGCCCACCCATATTCACGCCCACAATGGTGAAGAGCAAACCGTAATGGAGCCACTACAAACTGGGATAAAACCCAAACCCTACATTAACTGGTTAGACTGGGACTTCACAGGCGAGAAGCAGCTTTAGTCTGATGTGCTCCTGACAGTTGAAGTGAGAGTGAACACCATGGTGAGATTGACAGAGATATCTGAGAGCTTTTAGCTAATAAAATATAGAAAGGGACTCAAAAGGGTCTCAGAAAATAAATCAGCCATCCCACTGTATAAAGAAAGTATACAGATAGAGAAGATAAATGAAAGAGAAATGCCAAAATCTCTAGATCTGACAGTTCAAGCAAATACCCTAGAAAAGACTGCAGAATGCTAGAGTAGGCCTCTGGAAATCATATGTCATCATCTGACCACCAGCTTGTTCCTACTGTTGATATATAAGTGTACACTTTGACCATAAGACAGAGACAAGTCCTTTAATAGGAGGAACGTAAGCAGGAACCTTTACTCTCTTAGGGTAAAAGTTTGCCTGAGAGAATATAAACAAAGACCAGAACCTCTGGCATATTGTTCCTTGGATAAATAAGATGGAAATGGTATAGTCTGGGGGCATTTTGCCCCAGGAGGTAAAGGGTAGCGCAACATCATAGAATCCACCATGAACTCTTCTAGATGGCACTTATGACAAATAAAATAATGATCAAGCCAAACTGAATCCTATAACATGACAATAACACATTTTTTCAAGCAATTTCAGAGTCTTTTGCCCAAAAGTTTCAGAATCATGTAGGTATTTTTACATTCCCATATGAACTGCTGCTGTGCAGTAAGAATATTAACATTTGTAGAAAATAATAGGTTCGTAGTGTTGGCATCATAAAATGTAGCACAGGGATTTCTGTCAATGGTGAGTATAATTTTCTCTTCTGGCACTGATTCTGAGTGGTGGACAAATATATAATGCATAGAGAACTTTTAATCAAGCAACCAATTTAAAAGTAAGTCTTCACTTTGAACCTTGAGTCAGCTGAAAGGTGGCAATAAATATACAGGATTTTCCTGTAAACTGAGATCGAAGAACATCTAAACAGATGATCATTGCTCGTGAACGGAGAGGACAACGCGGCGTGACCGACTACATCCTGTGAAAGGCTGCATCGGCTCTGTTGTGACAACACACTCTGCAAGTCACCAGAGATGATCTTGGCTGATTCAGAACGAGTGTAAATATTTTTGCTGCTGGCACGTATTTCCACTCAATATAACCAGACGAAGACGGGCCATTACATTTCCAAAGAAGACACGCCACCTTCCATTAACTGCAGCGAACCACAACTAATTATCAAAGCACTTGTCATCAAGTGGAGCCAGCCAGGATATTTTTAGGTAGAGAATGTGACACATTGTTCATAAGGTTGAATGAGACAACAGTATGACTTAGGTGGAGTAAAAAAAACCATAATGTCCAAGAATTTTGAGAATCATAATCAGGGACTAATAATAGGAATCATTTAGGAAAAAATTTTTCTATGTACTGTTTATTCAACACGACTATGCTCTACTCAGAGGTCACATATTTACCTGAAGGTGTTAAATATAGGGATGGTGCTTTAAAACTAAAACTACAGTTTTAGTTTTCTGCCATACATGTCCCTTTTTAGCAGATATGTAAACCCTAATTTTGCATAATGGCAAAAATGTTTTACTTTGGTGTCATCTTACTAGAGCACTTGTCATCTGACTAAGATATATTTTCCTGTGATTCTTTTTGAATTTGGCACGATACAAATAAACTGAATTGAATTAAATGTGTTGAGGGACATTAAGTCTTCAGATAAAACAATCTGCAGATGAAGTCCAGAAATCAGTTTTGTCTGAGCTTACTTCAGGACAACTCATTACTTATGTGCTAAAGACACTAATTAACCTGCAACAGCTGAGTTGATGCAGAGCTGCACTTCCTGTTCTATAGACTAGAACAACTGTAGTAATGAGTACAGGCCAATTTGGACCAGGAATTGTATTGTCTTACAAAGTGTCGCTAAGTACGAAAAAATAAATTGTTTAGCCTAGCACAAACTAGTTGATGGATTACCTGTCACAATGGGCTCAGTCAGTGGTGATATAAGATATAAATAAAGTATTGAATTAGCATGAGATATTTTTAACTAAATTCAGACTGCAGCAGTTGATCTCAACAAACCTCTGTGTGCTCTTCAAAGTTGTACATTTTGTTAGCATTTATTAGGAAGAACTTAATCTTAAAATAGGAAAAAACTTCCCTTTTCCTTATTCAGTGAATGGGGATCTGTGTGTATGCTAATCCAACCGGCTTGTGGCTACTTGCTCAGCCGGCCAATCCACAAAAAGTGCCAAATGGTTGGCTGAACTCCGGCCAAGACCTCATTTAATCAGTTCCTCTTACAGTGTAGCACATGCAAATCAACCAAACTCCCATTCAGTAAGGAGTCAAGATTGGGTTGTCAAATAGTCCACATGGGACTATTTGACACCATCAGCCTGCATCAGCCTGTAGATGCTGCCCTGAAAATTAAGGGCAAATGCACCAATAGCTAATTTTCCATAGTCACTGAACAATATTGCACAAGCAAAACTGAGCTGCAAGTACTTATTTGAATCACCTCCTACTGTAGATACATCTGCAAGTATCTTGGTAGATGTCTCCATCAGCTCTGCACAAGTAGAGGTAGAGAATTTTGCTCACTTGCAAAATAGTTCAAGGTTCGTCAGATTGGTCACAGAGCACATAAAAGTGCTTCGATCATCATCATTTGATTGTAGCTGTCTGGCTAAATGTACAGGGTTAAACTTGGTCCCAGTCTTCAGTCTTTTGTGGTCTTTAAAATGTTTCTTCCAATATAATCCTATATTTAGCTGTAACCATTTCTGGTTTAACTTTGACCAGATTCAGTTCTTGCTCAAGAAAACATTCCTCTAACCAAACTACAAAAAGGGTTTCCAATGGCTTACTTTCAGCAATGTAAGTAAGTCATGCAAATTGAGTGCACGACCAACAGTCGTCATGGTAACCATTTGTCCTAATTGATTAGTGGATTTCTGCACCTCCTCACATCCCATTCTGATGAAATAATGTAAAAGTTTTGGTGGCAAAACGTTAAAAAGGTCATTACATACATATGGTGGATTCACGCCTACTTCTTTTACCTTATCAGATTTTTTCGTGGAAACCAATTTGGAACTTTTTTTTTTTTGGCAGAAAATGACTCCAAGCTGTTCCTGGAAAACCTGCCTACTCACAATATTTTTTTAAAGTGCGTCCTAAAATATTAAAAAGAAAATGCATTTTGAGAAACTGAAATACATAGGTACAACGCTACTTGACACGCTACTGGCAGCTAGTCAAGTGGCGCCACTTATTTTCCGGGGCACTGATTGAGATTTAATAATTCAGGGATATAAATTCAAGTCATATCCGGAGTTTACTGAAAACATGCAGTTGTGAAACTCCAAAATGCGCAATAAGTTTGGATTTTCTTATGTTGGTTAAATCTGTATCCAGAGGCATTTTAACATAATATTCCCTTGAGAACAGTGAGTCTATATACGTTTATCATTAAATAGTAGATTTTTTATGCAGCATTCTAATGCAACAGCTGAAATTGTTTGTAAGTAAAAATGAATAATTTTATCCCAACAAGTTTCTAACATAGAAAACAAAAATGAATCACTCGCATTGTCCGTGTTAACAAGTTATTTTAGTCAGACGGAAGGCCCTTCCCCCGGCTCTCTATGTTCATGCAAATGGTGGCCACAGATTTCCCGGGTGTGGTCAGACTGGGGAGCCACTGGGTGATGAAGAAGGAGTGAAATTTGTTACAGAACAAATATGGACTCCAGTGAGTGGCCGTCATTTGAATCCTCATTTGATTGTCAATGTAAAGTACGCACTAAGTCCCTTTTTGTCTTCCCTAAACAAATGGTCTCATGACACAGAGTGGGACATCGGGGGAGAGCCAAATGGATACGAGTTTGTGTTTGTTTGTTCTGGTGTATATAATTTGGCTTTCATTTTCATAAACCTTTCCTTTTTTAACAGCCTCCATCCATCTGGAGAGGAGTGTGCCAGTGACAGGACTGCACTTGATGAGAATAGTCAAGAAAAGCAGTGAATAGTAAAGGTGTACTGTGCAAACGCATTGTTTTAATGTTTAAATTTCCTTTTTAAAAATATATGCTTCGCACCATGGCTTTGAGAAGATTCCCAGGAAATATGAACTACCCCGGGGAACATTTTATCATGTAAACAATGTGTCTGCCTCACCTGCAAATATTTTCCTTTACCCAAGGTCTACTTTCACCTTGACCTTGACAGGATACACTAAACTACTAAAAATATTTCAACTCACTGTACATCCTAATGACTACACTAAATAGTCATTGGCAAAAGTCCTCTTTTTAATGTGAGCATATACCTTTCGACATGTTCTGGGTTACATTTCAAGCAGCTGATTAGATACAAATTGTAAATCATAACCTGCAAAGTTTTATTTTACTGTGCGGTTTTTAAATGGAAACAATTCTCCAAAACAGAAGACAGGCCGGCTTATTTTATTCAAGGCTAACATAAATTCCCCGCCAAAATAACATTGAGAGAACAATTAACATGTTCTCTTGGTCCCATAAAAAAGTACACAAAAGGTGCAGGAAAAAACAATGTGTACACAATGTTTCTCAACTAATTTGGAGGACACGCTTATTAAATACCACCCGTATTTACTGCCGTTACGGGTGGTCCCAGCTGGTGTCAACCTTAGATCCCCTCTTAACCCTGATGTAATAGGTCCAAATGGGCAGAGGCCAGTTACCGGTATCAAGGGAAATAAAGGTTTTAAAAAGATATTGTTTTCAATCTGCTAATTTTTTTTCCATCAAACTGTTCCAACAGCTTAACGTCCTTTTAATGAGAAACCAAAGATTTGGCTGTATGAAGCAGAGTACCGCTATGCTCCCCCTCCCTCACCTGTTTCTGCTTGGTGTCAGCCACTCCTACACGTTTCACTTCCTTACAAGTAAGACAAAATCATCACCGTTTTACAAGTACAGTTAGCAAATTAGCAAGTAGCGTGTATGTTAAGCAGCGTTCTGCAGGCTGGAAACCTGAGCAAACACTCTGACTGATTCACCATTTAATGCCCGCTTGTTAGACTTCCACTGCTGGTTTACACAGAACAGGAAGACACAAAAATTTTAGGAGCGGTGGGGTGTGGTCCTACATTATCTGTTTTTAAACAGCCTGTGCGTCTATAAAAAGAAAGTAAAAATTGATGACCTTCTGTTTTAGCCGACACAGGCTCACCACTCTTTAATCACTAATTTCCAAACATATTTTTAGCATAAAGCAGAAATATTCACAAGTCCTTTTTTTCTCCACAAGTTCAAATCAAGTCTCCCGTGAAAATATTTATAATATTTATGCTGTCTAGCCCGTGCCATTGTTTCTTAGGCCTAATTTCACTTTGACTATAAAAGAATTTATGACCATAATTATGTAACTCAAGCGAAATCCTGTCTGTGCAGATAAAATAGTAACACAACTGCTGCTCTTGAAACATGTAATTCAACAAGAAATCAGCAGCAATAAACAGTTTTAAATGAGCGATTTAAATAATTTGAAGATTGATTGTGTGCAATATTTGCCTCATTATTAACAAAAACAAAAATAGAACAAAATTAAGATCTCTAAATAAACTAAGGTGCTTTTTATTTATTTATTTTATTTAAAGATTTTCTTAATGCCTGTGTTTAAATTATCCACTCCTAAACTTTATATATTACTGGCTTTGGAGGGTTTTAATTTTGGCAAGAGGATTTTCAAAATCCAAATCCACATTTAAAACCATTGTCAAGTCTAAACAGCACATATGGTGTATGCTGGATGTTTAAATGTGAAATAATAAAATGTAAAAGGCAAAATAAGGGTATTTAATTCTGAAATGGCTCAAAAGTCATTTAATAAAGCACTCAGTTGAAGAAAAATTAGATTGGACCTCTTTCGGATGTGACACCAAACACAAACTGACTGTTATAAACCAGTAGGCCATGGTGAGGGACTAATAAATCATGCACAGCTTTTCACGGAAAAATCTGTTTATGCATTTGCATCAAAGTTATGTGTAGCTTACAGTAGATCTCAGTTTGCACTCACTACTGAATAAATGAAATAAATGCTGTTAATGAGATTTAATTCCCAAAGAATAAGTCCAAGTCGACTTGTGAGTCTTCAGAGTGTGAATCTAGGTCAACTATTTAGTACAGTGGTCTCAGACTCCAGTCCTCAAGGGCCGGTCTCCTGCAACTTTTAGATGTCTCTGCTTCAGCACACCTGGCTCCAATATAAGCTCATTAGCTGAGCTCTGTAGAGCCTGACTGCATATTAGTGAGGCAGTTTCAAAGTTTTATCCAAGCGTATAGGACAAGGGACACATCTAAAAGTTGCAGGACTCTGGCCCTGAAGGACAGCAGTTTGAGACCACCGCTTTATATCAAAGCCTAAGTCAAGTCTTGAATCATTAGCGTGCAAGTCTAACTCACACTTCTAAGCCCAGACCACAAGTCTAGGTCAAATGTACCATGAGTCAAGTCTCGACTCACAGACCAGGAGTCAGATCTTGAGTTGGAGAGTGAGTCTCCGTTACGGTCTGTGATAGACTCTATGATGATGTTAGCAATGACACTCAGCAGTGGATAATCTTGAGGTTGTGGATTTGATGGACTCAAATAAACCCAGATATTTCAGCACTTTCTTGTAGAAATTCCCTGCAGTGGCTGAAATGTCTCTTGGCGTTTTCAGTGACTAAATCACAGGTCAATCAACAAATGCAGCCTGTTCGACGCGGCTTCATACTCACCTGAAGTGAGTATGAAAAACGGAGACAATCTCCTAATGGAGATAATTCTGGCCAGCGCAGACTGGTGCAGAACCAGGTAAAGGTAGAGAAGTGTTTTTTGTCAAGTATTGAGTCCCAACCCACCAGTCTCAGTCAGGTCTTGAGTCATTAGACTGCAACACTAAGTCAAGTCTAGATTCCTTATGGGCTCAAGACATGGACAGTAGCAGCAGCAAAGAGAAAAGGTTCCAGACATTCAGGATATGATAGCAACCAGCAACAAAAGTTTTTCAAATTTCTTGTGTTGCTTCAGAAGTCTGCATGTTGAAATTTCACATGTTGAAGGAGGACAAGCAATTGTTGCATCACTGCTTACGTTCCATAGGAAATAAATGGAGAGGGAGCGATGTCGCCCCCTGTGTGTCAAGGTCTTTTAGTCAAACCTCGGGTCTCAGACAACAAGTCTAAGTCAAGACCATAAATAAAATGATAAGTAAATAATGTCATGAGTAGATAAAATACTCATGACATTAATATGAAAAAGTATTCTTTTTCTACTCATTGTGTCTTTGTATCATAATCAATAAACAATACCTATAGATGGCATTATAGCTCGGCTGCCAATCTTTCAGTCATTCAACCTGTTGCTTAACAGCAGCAGCACTTAAAATGACAGATTTTTCTGATTTCTGTTTAAAATAAAACCAGAGAGCAGGTTGAACCGTTTTCAATTTAAATCTCTGAGTTACTACTTTAAATGTGGTAGTTTTACTCAAGGTTGTCATAACATGGGAATCTCATACCAGTCCATGCCAACTTTTAATTATGATTCTATTGTATTTCCATCATTCTCATGTCATGCATGGGCACTTTTAACAATTTCATGACTCTGCTGAAAATATTCACAACTGCTCCCATAAATTAAATTTTTAGTCTCATTCCAGACGCAAACAATTAACAGCAGTAATTACAAGCAAATGTAAGAGGATTTAATGCATAAGGTGTTAAAAAGGTGAAGTTTTTTTACTCTATTCCCACAGATTGCTTTTTCTTAATTTGCACTTTAAGAACAAATGCTCAAATGTGTTTTTTTTTCCTTTGAAGAAGCAAATCCTATATGCCTGCGTTTTATGTGTAGTCTTCAAGTCTTTGTTCATTTTAATGGCATAGCTTAAGCTAAAAGCTCAGATTTCCTTCTTCCTCACCTCAGACAGAGTGAGGTCTGGTGTTAGCTGAGTGCTGCCATAAGCAGACTGGAAATGTTTATTTTTAATAATAATTCTACAACAGTGGGGCCTATAATACTCTTGTATAATTATAACTAAGTGGTTTGGCCTGGAGGTGATCCACAATGTGCTACCGGGAAGTTATTACAGACAGAGCAAAAATATACTATAAAGATATTTGGCCAGCAAAGAAAGTGGATCTACTGTCATTGGGGACTCTTCCAAACATGGCATTATTTTGCTACATAAATTCAAAGTCAGCATAATTTTCTAGCTTATCTGAGGGACATGATGTAATATAACAGTCGTTTCACTATTACAGTTCTCTGGAAATTCACTCGGACTGACTTCCCCAGTAGCCAATTCAGAAAACATGTGCTAGCAAAGATGTTAAATATTATAATGATAATGTGCGCCGAGTGAGGGGGGGACTGCAGTGGCGAAGCTGTTGTTGATGAACCCCAGCCAAGTGAAGATTGCCAACTGTCACTAACCGCCCTTTCATCGCGTGCCTGCTCACACCTTGCAGCAGATCAACTTTATATCCGCAGTAAAGCTGTCGACTCGCCGTAAACAGAGCAAGTGGCAAACACTTTCTCTTACACCTGCACTGTCTCACAGGGCTGTCACGAGGAAAGCAGAGCCGGATGGAGCACAGCAGGATCTCTGTCGTTAGTTAGTCT
>CAEGAG010083417.1:0-11094 GCA_903067065.1 Brachyrhaphis terrabensis | reverse complement strand
TGCCTGGATATTATATTGATTTAAAATCATTCTGTTCACTATAATAATTAATTTGTTTTATTGCTGATAAACATTTATATCAGTTTATGTTTACATTTATTTGTCTTTCCTACTTTCGTTTTGCTTTTAGTTTTAGAACTCACATCAAGATTTTAAAACCAATGATTTTTAATTTTTCACTCCCTTCTGTTTTTATTTCACAAAAAGCACATTGTGTTGCCCTTACTGTGAATACCAAGTGCTTTATAAGTACAGATTAACTGACTGGTTGGTGCACTTATTTCACAGAAGCAAATGAATGGGAATGGATCAACGAGTGCTAAAGCATAGATGTTGCTCACATGACTGCAACACTCTGGGTCAGATATCTTCCTCATTGGATCATAGGGTCACACGACCCAGGTCCAACAAGACACAGAAATAAACACAACCACGCTCCCATACACTTAAAGAGAGACACAATTTAGAAAGAGAGATGTCCCTATATCCTAGAATGCTATATAAGGCAGACGCTGTAACCTGGAGGCAGCCCAGGGCTCAAAGAGTGTTAAATCACTGGCTGTGGTGACACTTCTCACTTTCATGTCAGCCCGGTACTCCTGAAAATCTAAAAACACACACAAGCAGTTCTGACCCCATGCTAGCACCCGCTGCCCCTCTCTTCTGCGCCCTGCACCTTCACCTGTTGTTTTCTCAACCCCTCCCGCTCTCTGCACGCCCTTGACAGAGATTCAATATGCTGTTATATATTTTCAGAAATGTAGCTTTATATTTAGCTATTCCTCAAGAAGACCCACCATGTCTCTCATTGTTGCTACTGCACTGAGAATAGATATAAATCCGAGTAGCAGGCAGGCAGCTGACTGTGCAACCATTGTGGAGCATGAGTTGGAATCAGAGTCAGAATGGCTGCCGCGGAGATGTTTGAAGGGGATACGCCGGCGAGGCTGTACGCTTAGAGCCGGGTATAAACATAGCATCTGTTGTGAGGCAGGGAGCGCTCGCTGGTGCCGAAATGAAGACGTCCAGCCTAACGAGAAAAAAGAGCAGAGTGGGGCAGCGAGTGAGGGGGCAGACCCTACATGGAGAGCTGAGGGACACCCTGTTGGACGCATAGAGCTTAGGAAGATTTTCAATTTCAGGTGTCCTACTCAGGGCATAGGTTCAGATAAGCAAGCATACAGTCGTTTTATTGTAAGGTGGATTTTAAATATCAAAATTACAACACAAACTCTTACAAATATTTTAAATTTCTTGAGGTCCAATAAATCAAAACTGGTAATGACACAAATTACATAAAGGAACGCACACAGCTGCTGGACCCTTTTTTTTTTTGTTTTACTTCAAACTTTTGTTCCCAGTCAGAACCACAGAAGCCACATTATTCAGCCAAAGAGCCGTTGACCTGCGTGACCTTCTGCCCTGACTTCTCCAAGTCCACATCTACCCTTCAGTCCTGTCACCTGATAACATCACCAGTCCAACTTTCTGCTGTGCCTGGCAGAACTGCCAGCTCCATCGGTGTCTTAAAATTTATGAAATACACCCAAAAACACAGCTGGCATGCATTTGTGGGCCCAGAATGTGTTTTACTCATACTGAATGTTTGAAAAATGGGACTAAGATCACAATGCTCATTTATGGGAACCACATGTGTTTACTAATTTGAACATGGATCATAAATACCAGCAGGATACTCCATGCAGGCTTTAGATGAGTCACATTGAATAAATTCAGACCAAATTGCACAAACATTTCTACAACCAGTATGGTGTCACTTTTTGCCAGTTGTCCAGCATTTTCTGTCTGTTTAGGTCTATACGTCTAATAATTATGATAGTAATAATCATAATCATAATAATAATAGATTGGTTAGTCACAAATACTACATTTTTCCCCAAACAAACAACATTGATATTTATCCAAACTTTATTTTGAGAAGCTAGCAGAATATTTTGTCATCCTGGCCTATGTTAGATTTTACAATGATATTGTAAATATCTCATGACTAATTGTGAAGACAATTATTTCCATTAGTGGTGCAAAATATTAACATTAATATGCCTGGTTCAGACCCATTAGTCATGTGACAGCTGCAGCTACCTGTGCCCTGTTGCTCTGGCGCCCGCCGTTTGCCCTCTCCGTCCATGTAGGAGCTGAGAGCCCTGGAGAAATGCTCGTCCACCACGCTGCTGATGTCTCCATGGTAGTAAGTGAAGAGCACACAGCGAGAAGTCAGGTACTCTGCCTCGGGGCCCTCCTGCTTCTCCTTGGGGCCCTCCGCTGGCCTCGGTACTGCAGGTGTGTAAGAGGAGGAAGAAGAAGAACTGGACGAAGATGAGGAGGAAGTTGATCCTCCAGTGCCTGGGCCCCCAGACATCCCTTCTGGAACGCTGGGAGGTTCCATAAAATCCCGACTGTTGGGCGCAGAGCTGCTCAGACCTGAAGGAGCCTGTCAGGGGGAGATCAGCGGGCAGGAGGAGGGACATGGGAGGAGGAGCAGGGAGAGGGTTAAGACAGGTGCTGCAGAAACACTTCTGGAAATTATTATGAGGCTTTTTGACATGCTTATCATTGTGCTGCTGCACTGGCATGCCCATGCGCGCTAATACAAGTGCGTGAAACATCTTATTTGAAGATAAATTAGTCATTCAATTAAAAAAAATAATAATAATTTCAATTGTAAATATATTAAATGTCTTGCCTAAAACCAAGCCTATTCACGTTTACGCACAAGCCACATCAACCAGCATAATGTATCCAATTTAAAAATATTCTACATTCATCTCAGTGACTCCAGTTAATCTTGGGGAAAATTGGGATTTAACTGAACTTTAAATATTTGCTCGCGTCCTACCTGTAAGCTATTGATAAAAGCGGGAGCAGTCGGTGCGTACGGTGCGTAATGTCCATAGGCTGGATACATAACATCCAAACAGCTCATGGTAAACGAGCGGGGTCCTCACTGTTCTGCTGGAACCGACCTTCGCAACCGACTGCGTGACAACATCCCTGTTTGTGGAGGTGGGGAGAGCTCAGTTGGGTTTATGCGGCGTGAAGCAAAGCCCGTTCCAGATTTGACATAATCACTCCAGAAGGAGCGCACTCCTTCCGCTTCCAGCGCGCTCCTCAACAGCCGCGGTTGCAAAATGTGGAGAGGTTTATGAAGCAAGCATGAGGGTGTCCTGTCCTGTGCATCGCAGTGTCGACCCCTCCTACCCCGCCATCTCCTTCCACTCCCTCCAGCTCCACATTATTATCCCCGCCAGCGCGGTTACAGCCACAATATGAAAAATAATAATGGATGATTTAGCACAAATCATTTAGATTATGGACATAATGGTGGACTCCACTTTTCCTCCATAGAAAAGTTGAAGTAATTCATTCAATTCACTAAATAAATGACATTCACATATATTCATTAATTGTATAAGACTAATAAAAAGGGATTTTAAAAAACTGAAATCTGAATCTATTGAAAAGTATGTCCAGGTTTATTTGTACAGCACTTTTCAGCAACAAGACATTTCAAACTTTGAATACAAAGTGCTTTACATGATGAAAACATAACAACTTATAATACAGTCATGTAACAAAAGGAAAGTTAAAAGCTGGACAATCAAAGTCAAGATGGGTTTTTAGTTTTGATTTGACTGTACTATTTCAGGATTTTTACAGTTTTCTGGAAGTTTGTTCCAGATTAGAAGAGCCTAAAAACTGAATGCTGATTCTCCATGTTTGGTTCTGGTTCTGGGGATACAGAGCAGAACCAGAACCAGAAGTTCTGAGCGGTATGGAAGGTCGATAGACTAACATGTATTTTGGTACTAAGTCATTCAGGTATTTATTGACAAAAAGTATTATTTGAACTCCAGGGAGCCACTGTAAGGACTTTAAAACTGTGCTGATGTGCTCTGTGTTCCTGGTTTTAGTGAGAACGTGAGCAGCAGCGTTCTGAATCAGCTGCAGCTGTCTGAGATTTTTGGCAGACCTTTGAAGACTTTGTTGCAGTAATCAATGCGAGTAAAGATAAATGCATGGATGAGTTATTTTAAATCTTGTTTAATCCTGGAAACATTCTTCAGGTGATAGAAGGCTGACTTTGTAGCTGTTTTTCTGTGTCTTTGAAGGTCCAAGTCCATCAGCCAGATTTCAAGACTGACCTGTAAAGTTTCTAACTGTAAAATCTAAAGATATGTGCTGACTAGAATAACTTAGACAAGATTAGAATAACTTCAATTTTGATGTTACTCAACTGAAGAAAGTTATGGCACATCCATTCATTGAACAAATGAATATATCTACTCAACACTTGAATGAGTTGATAGTCACCTAGTGACATTGTGCTGTAGAGCTGTGCATAGTTACCATACTATATTATGTTTGTTATTATCTGACTCAGTGGAAGCATGTTAATATTAAATAGAGGGGACCCCAAGATGGAGCCTTGGAGAACCCCACATGTGATTTGACTGATTTTCCTTTTGCATGTAATACTGTATTATTGCTGTGTGGTGATTATTTGCTCTGGTATTCTCATCTTGCTCCTGACAGATTTATCTCACCTTAGAGAATGAAATAACCATCTAAAAATCTACTCAACAGAGAGGAAGGGGTTTAAATTGTCCTGGCAGAGTGTTGCACTTACTCTGTAGTTGAGAATAAACACCTGCAGGTAACGTTGCCTCCCAAGTCCTCACTGAATGCGGGAACTTCACAGCAGCTTGACTTCTGTACCTCTCCACCATTCCTCCAGATTCTGGGACTTTGGTTTCCAAATGAAATGCAAGACTTGAGGAATTGGGGCGGTAGAAGTTTGCCCTGCAATTGTTGGATCGCCCGTTCAATTCCCGGTCTGCCCGCCCTCCTTGTTTGTGTTCTTAGGTGAGACATTTCACCTGTCTTGCCAGCTAGTGTCAGTCAGAAGAGTCGATGGTGCAAAATTGCAGTCTCTTCTGTCAGTCTGTCCCAGGACAGCTGTAGCTACAGTCCAGTAGCTTGCCATCATCAGCATGTGAATGTGGTGCACTTTATGGATAAAATTGATTATTATTATTAAATTTACATATCTCTAAAAATAAAACTTTGGACCACTGAGACAACAGTCAGTTCCTCATTCTGTTAAACTCATGTAAGTAACTCCTTATATTGCATCTGTTTCAGGAGTGACTGAGTAAAAGGAATGACGGTTGTAGACTAGTCGTGTGTTCACCAGTGTTCTTGAAGTTTCACCTTCGAGTTGCAACCTTCTGAATCTCCTGCAAACTTTTAAATAGACTATGCTTCGCAATCCTCTCAAGGGCCTGGTTGTCCATTTTCTTATGCACTTTATATGCATCAATCACGTTTTCTTCTACTATACTTTCCAACATCTTCAGTAGCAAAGACCTTTCATGGCTTCTCTTCCTTGTAGAGAGTCTCATTTGGAAACCTGCATGACAATAAGATTTCTGTATTAATTCTCTTGGTTTTCATTAACTGTAAGTCATTATTGTCAAGAAGATTAACAGAAATTCATTCCTGACATTTACACCTCTGTGTGGAATTAAGCTATAAGAGTATCATCTTTTGAACTGAAATACTGAAATAAATTTTCTTCTAATGTGAATATAATTTATGGAGCGCTGAAACATGGAAACAAGTTGTGGTTCTGCAATATCTCATTTCTCATACAAACTGCTGTTAAAGACTATGTCATGTTACACAAATAGATCTGGATGAAGTCATTTAGATAAAGCAGACAAACAACAATGAGCACATGATACATGTGGTTCTGTGACTTTTCTATTCCTCTGTGTGCACTTTGGATAGTTGCAGACCTTGTGCTCGGTCCAAACTGAAAGTGTATCCATGCTCTTAAAACAGCCATTGGTTGCCAAGTAAACCCTCAAGTCATCTGAAGTATTTAGTGTGCTCCCAGTATGACACATAGGTGTCAACTATAGGTTGCATACACTGGCCATACCGACATGGACGAGAAAGGGACTCTGCACAAATCTATGACAAATTATCACCTATCAGCAGTGCAAACAAAATATATTTTCACACACATACACAAACAAACAGACCACCAGAAGCACCAAGAGAGCAGAAACTGAAGATTCAATGTGTATCCAGACTTTAAAGAAATTAAAAAAATTAAAAATAAAAAAAATAAAAAAGTAAAATTATGCTTTCTTAAATAGTTACATGCTTCTTGTGCTTGAGGTCTGAGCATGCCAGTCTTTTTGACAGGCACTTCAGAATGCCTGTGAGAATAGTGTGGAAAATTTGCAGAATTCCATGGACGAGTGTCAGATGAGGTGGAATGTCTCTGATGTATGCTAGTGGACGAGCTCCTTGGGAAGTTACATCGTCCCTCCGCTGCGTTCTCTAGATGGAGAACATGACCAACAACTTGCTGTGCATACATTACACATAGTATGAATAACTGAGGCAAGGTTATTAACATGCTGATGGATTGAACATGCTCTTAAACTCTATTGGTGAATGGATCTTTTATCTCCTACATAGCAACATTTTCACCTACATTTTTTCATCCCTCACTGGAAATTGAGGGCTGAATTGACAAAAAACAACACAAATCAACAGCTGTTTACAATAAAAAAAAACATCAAACTGAAGTTATTAAAATAGCTTAACTACTAGCTAGTATAACAAGTGGTTCCTCCAAATTAAACATGACATGACATATTTAGTGAGTACTGCAGTCTCAAAATTATTGTAAAGCTCCTTGACATGCATCTTTAGCTCTTAGTAAAGCACTCTTTCACTGTCATGACTTTCTTCAAGTGTGACTCAGAGCCATACAACTTATAAATTTCACAAGAGATTTCTTACAGTTCAAGTCAAGCAACTCTGATGGCCTCTGTAGCATCTTCCAAGATGTCTTGTGAAACCAAGCTTTCGTAAATTCCTCAACCTGCAATATTCCAGTGCGAAAGGGAACACAGCAGCCCCTTAGTATCATGGAGCCACTACTATGCTTCCCCATAGACATTAATGAATTACAATTGCATGATCATGTGACAAATTCTAGTCAAGTCAAGTTATGGATAAAATTATTGTAACATTAGCTTTACTTAGTTATTTAAACCTATTTTACAGTGGAGTTTGAATAATTTTAGGATCAATTGTATATCATATAATGTCTCTGTATCTATTTCAATTAATTAATACTGTGCCAGTTTACAACAAATGTCTTGTCGAGGCACTTTTAAAAGACAAACAGGTTGAAATTACATGCAGAAATACATAAATATTTGCTTGTCTGAGTTTGTAAGCAATTGAATTTGAGTGATATCTTCTTCTTAATGCATGATGTTTATTGCCATTCCACTCCACCCTTTACAACAAGAACAGCTTCAGCACTTCTGGAAATTCATTTCCTCAATGTTGCATTTAATTTGAATCATTTTGAGCATTCTTCCAGTGAGGTCAAACACTGATGTTGGACTAGAGGGCTCACAGTCATTGCTCTAATTCATCACAAATGAGTTTTTATGGTTTAGTCAGGACTTTGTGCAGGAAAGTTAAGTTCTTTCACACTTGCTTCGTGCAAGGGTGCGCAGTAATTTCCAAACAACTGGGCCATTCCCAAACTGTTTCCTACTAAGCACAGAGCATGAAATTGTCCATAATCCTTGGTATGCTGAAGTATTAAGAGTTCCTTTTAACGGAACTGAAGAGCTGATCCCGACACTGAAAAACATCCCCACAACACGATCCCCCCTTCAACAGACCTTACACTTGACATCATTCAGACAAGTGTCATTGTTCTGGCAACTGACAAACCCAGAATCATTGATTTCCCAGACAGAGTGACCATTTCTTTCACTAATGATTGCAGAAACAGCCTGCATGCTTAGCTGTTGCATTTTATACACCTGTAGCCATGGAAATGATTGGATCACCTCAATTTGATTATTTATTTACTTTTGCAATATATTTTATCTCCTCAAATCACTCCAACAATCCAATCATTGAGGCAGATTCAAATTCATGAAGGTGCATTCCTATCTCAGTTTATATGAACTTATGAGTAAACATACAAATGTAGATTTGTATATGATAATAATAAGCCTTTTTGTTCTTGCTTCTGTTCAGAGCCATCAGAAAAGCTTCCTGCATAGTAATGCTGGACAGCAAAGTAATGGTTGGAGAAGGAGAGTGATGCAATGCTAGAAAGCTCACAGTTACACCAGCGTGATCAACAGCTGCAGCTGACGGAATGGAAGGGAGGCCACTATTAGTATTAACTGCCATGACTAAATTTCTGTGTCTCCGTCTCTCTTTCTGTCTCTGCCTCTCACTTGTCTTCCCTCGTGATAAACACTGCTTCTCCGTATATAATGCTAGTCTTAAGACACACGGAAATGGGAGTGATTTCATAGATATTTCCTTTACCAAACAAGTCAAAAAGACAACCGATAAGGTAGAGATCCAAAATGAAATATGTAAATCTTTGCAAGCAAAAACTGAATCTGTCACTCATAGAGCGAATCTGTGAACGAGATCTTGAGGAGTTGTATACATTTACTTGTGTATGCTGAAAATAAACACAGATTACATCATTCCTTGTGACCCTTTGGTGCTGCTCCACCCCAGTGTCTCTCATTGGCTGAGATGTTGCAGGCCAGTTGAGGTAGTAACAGCAACTTGGTTTTATTTAGCACACTATTCAAATTGCAACAGCACCTTTAATAGTATATAGTCTGCTAGACATACCTGAATGCAATAAAAAAAAGCATTGGTGGTCCTGATAACTTTTCATAAAATGCTTAAACTTGAACAATCAGAGATAATTTGGATGTTTCAGAAAGCATGTGAGGTTTCAGAGACAGTCTTGAAAGATGTTTAGGTTGCAACATGAACCCTAAATGATATAAGCTGCCTCCTGAAACAACAAGTCCTTTATTAAGGTCTTAGTGTGGCTTGGTCCCAGAAGGGTTGGACCTCGGGATTCCACTGTTGTTTATAAGCCTTGGTGTTCATGTGAATGTGGGTGTATATGTCCAAGGCAGAGATGTACAGCTGCCCCGTTGTCCACTTCCACAAAAACTCATCTCAGCTGTTGAAAATCATCACCCGGTGTCATCGGAAAGACACTCTGGCACACAGGCGCGCTCTTACAAAAGGGCCACATATGGACAGGTCCAGCTCATTCAACCTTCTACACAAATGTTGGTAATAAATCCTCTGTCATAGAGTGAGCAAGTGTGTGGGTATTTTCTTTCTCAAACAACCTACTTATTGTCCTCACAGACCACCAGGATATTGGAAATAAGGAAACATTAGGAAAAATTTTAATTAGAAATGAAACTTTATACACAACAAATTAAGGCATGTTTCTTTTCTTCTGAAGGATTCTATTATTTGGTTTCAAGACAAACATTAGGTCTGATCAACTTTGATTAGCTAAAAAAAGATAACAGAAGTCAATTTGTTGCTTTGATTGCTTTTCAGTTTTGCAGTCTTACAAAATCATTCACTCTGTATTTTTTCAACACTTGTTAACACTTCAACCACAAACTGTAGGGCTTTTTTGTAATAGACCAACACAAAGTATTTCACAACTGTAAGTGGAAAAAATGACACATGGTTTTCAAATTTTATATCAACACAAATCTGACAAGTGTGGTGTGCCTTTGTATGCAGGCCTCCCTTAGTCAATTAAAAAAGCTGTACCTCAGCTGAAAAAATGTTTGGTTTAATATTTTATGTATTTTTAAAGATTCTGATATTATTTCATTTATTCTATTTGCATATCCATATTATTTTACTATCATAAAAATATCAACAGAACTTTAACAAGCACAGTTAATCACCATAAAACATATCTACTTCTCTTTTTGAAAGGAAAAGTTAAATAACTAACACTGATAACAATAAACACTGCTGTAAAAATGTTCAGAAAATAGAAATATTAGTGTTTATTGTTTTTCCTTCCACCTTGTTAACATACCAGGAATTGCCAAGGCCAAGAAATGGCTGCAGTTTTTATTTCCCCTTTGTATCTAGAGTCTATTTGTACACTTGAGATTAGTTAATGACCCCCGAAGCTGCCTCACTATTTATCAATAGTTAATCTTGTGAAATGGGCAAAATATGGAAAAACTGCATCCTTGGCGAGGCTGACAGGTGCTACATTCCTATTACTGACATAGCTGACACCCTCCTGTTGGGCCACTGAAGTTATGCACACACAATTAAAATTACATGTTCGAATCCAGATGTAAAGCCAAAGGAAATCAAAAATGAGGGAGCTGAAGTCTTAGGAATCGATCTGGGGGATGCAGGATTGTCTCTGTGTCAGAGAATGGAGCAGTTAGAGGAGCGGTATGGGTGGCTAAAGGTGAAGAGAATGAGATACCAAAGGGGACTGAAGGCAAAATCAAAATTTGGCATGTCACATGGTCAAACAGTGAAGATTTACGACTGATCGGGTTCCTCATCAGCAGCATGGTGTTGTGGCTCCAGAATGCCAGGTATGGGAGTGAGATCAGACTCTGACTATAGTTTGTACACCCTTTCTGGCAGCATACAGCCGGTGTGACTGGTTGTCACCTGTGGGAGAAGGGTGAAAACTTTGATTTCTTTTTCTACATCTTCAAGATTGCAGGCAAGCTAGCATTTATAAATGCAAGCAAAACAGTGAGCATTTGTGTAAGTTGTTCTGAATAATATGGAAACTAAGACATTTTTGTTAAAAAAATCAGAATTACCAATGGAAGGGCGAAGTGTGATATTCTAAAAAAAAAGTACATATCTTTTAAAATTTGCCTCATTTTATCCCCTTCTTCACTCTTAGGATCTATGATTTACTCAGCGGTGACATCATGGAGACCGCAGCTATTTTTATTGGACGGTAAAGGGCCAGCTCCTTTCCGTGCACCGCCACCTGCCCAATCCACACCAGTCAACAAGACCCTGGAGAGAAGGGGGAAAAAAATCATGCACCCAAAAATGATTGAGAGTTGAAAGGCTGAATCTGATATAGGCATGCCATGCTACTGTCTGAAGCATGTCTAACAAGTCAAATGTCTTTTCATGGCTACTGGTCTGCCGTCCCAATTTGTCACACTGATGCACTGA
>CAEGAG010083389.1:0-29069 GCA_903067065.1 Brachyrhaphis terrabensis | reverse complement strand
TTTTTTGTTTGCTGCATTTCATTCGGGGGTGTTTGCGTCTCTCTTTTTTGTTTGCTGCATTTCATTCGGGGGTGTTTTCTTTTTAGTTTGCTGCATTTCATTCGGGGGTGTTTGCGTCTCTCTTTTTTGTTTGCCGCATTTAATTTGTGCGCGTGTCTTTTTTTTGTTTGCATGTTTTCTCTTTTGCTGCGCATTTGCACCTGTCGGCCACCGTAGTTTTTTCTATTAGCAAAAGAAATCATCATTTGAAAGCTGCTTTTTATATTTTTACTCAAGTTTTCCTCATCAGAAATACAAATTACTTTCATAAATGTTGAGATTATTGCACAAAAATATGTCTTTTGCATTCCTTGTCCAAGTGTGTGATTTTATACTTCTACCATGTTTGAAATAAATAAATAACTTCTCTCTGTCTCTGGAACATTTTGGTCTTGTGTAACTGGCGGCTCACCCCATGATGGCTGGCACGGTCCCATCAGGCTTTGTGTCATCCAGAGTCAGGCCTATAGGAGCCCCCTCCTCCTCGATCACCATGGTGCCGCAGTAACCTGACGAGACCAAACGTTAGAACCAGCTGCCCACGACCAGGATGCAGCCCCGCGTCCCGCTCTCCGTACCCTTCTTCCTCCAGAAGTTCTCCTTGTAGTAGACCATGCACTTGATGACGCAGCCCATGGGCACGCGGTAGATCAGCTGGTTCCTGAGGGGCGGCAGCTCGGGGTTAAAGTGCATCTTCAGGTTGAGGGCGGGCGGCGTTGCCACGACGACGTATCTGGCCTGAAGCAAAGAAAAGCCAGCAGAACAAGTCAGGATGAATACAGCCAGCAGAGGGCAGCAAAACACAAATCTTCTCTCCTCTGAGATTTGTGTTTCTGCTCTGAAGCGACACAATACGTCCAAGTTTAATTACAATTTTAATACAGATAAAGTTATAAAATGAAAGAGAGGGAGAAGTAGAAAGTGATGGAAAAACAAAAGTTATGAGTCAAACAGCATCAGAATAAAATCATTTAAAAGCTCTATGTAGTTGAAATGAGGCAACCCCAACCCCAGTCAATTTGGGACGTTGGATAAAACATGAATAAAAGCAGAACATGATGATTTTAAATCTCCTTTTGACCTAAATTCAACTGAACTCACTGTAAAGACAAGATATTTAATGTTCAAAGGGGAAACTTTATTGCAGTTATACAAATATTCACTCATCTGGAATTTGACGCCGGCAACATGTTCTAAAAAAGTTGGGAACAAGAAAGTAGGGATGTTGAAAAATACTCAAAAATCTCTCGTTTGTTAACCAGAAGCAGGTGAGAGTCAGGATGGGGATCAGAGGGAGCGTCCTCCAAAGGCTCAGTCGCTCACAAGAGGTTCATCGCTTTGAGAACAAGCAAACAGTTCCAACGTTTTAGGAGCAACGTTACTCGAAGTGCAACTGCAGGGAGTTTAGGGATTTCATGGTCTGCAGTTCAAAGTGTCACCAAAAGACTCAGAGAACCTGGAGAAATCTCTCAGAACCAGTGCTGACCGCCTGTGACTTCTGACAAGGTTTGTTGAGTCGTGAAGCACAAAATATGCCAACTGAGGCTCCAGGTTGTTGAGCAACTGAAGTATCTCAAAACAACGATGGGGAAAAAAATACAAAAGCTTCAACAATGAGTTCCCAAAAGCTTATTGAGGTTTGTCAGAAGGAAAGGTGATGTAACAGGTAAACATGGCTCTGATTTAGAACGTGTTGCAGACATCAAAATGCAAACCGGTGAATATTTTTCAAAGAAAACAATAAAGTTTGTCAGTTAGATCTTTAAATGTATTATTTTGTTGTGAATCCACCTGAACACATGTTGAAAATGATCAATAAATCATCGCATTCTGCTTTACGCGACGTCCCATCTTCACTGAAGCTGCGGTTTGTGTCGATTCCTCGGTTTGGTTCCACTCACCGTGTAAGTCTCTTTGTTCACCGTCTCCACGACAACCATGTCTCCGGTCTGGTCGATCCTGTAGACGGGCGACTGCAGCTTCACCCTGTCACCCAGCTCTTTGGCCATGCACTCGCTGATCTGACTGGAGCCGCCCGCAAACTTCCTCTCCTTCACCAGACGACCAAGAGAGCGGCAGTCAGAGAGTGTGTGTTCTGACGCGGCGGCCGGATAAAACATCTACACACCTCAGACTTTACACGTTTGTCGAGTGCAGAGGTGGTTTGAAATGAAATAAACCACCTAAGAGGGAAAGTTTAGAAAAGCTAAAGGTCAAGATGAATATTAAAAACCTCTGCGCCTCCATTAGAGGGATTCATATGAGGACGAATTATTGTTAGGAGTTAAAATTGTTTTTTTACACTTTTTTTTTTACTGGAAGTCTGTTAGTTTTACTGTAACACTTAGTTTTGCAGAATTGTATTACAGTTTTGCTGCAATTTTGTTGCAATTCTGTTACTAGTTTACTGTAATCCTGTCGATTTTACTGTAATTCTGATGCAGTTTTACCATAGTTTTATTACAGTCTTGCAGTACAATCATTATGTAGTCTTTACAATGATTCTTTACAGTGTAGATCCAAACTCTTCTCTTAAACTTCAGTGAAATCCTCGTCCTTCCGTCAGGTCTCACAGAGATCAGCTCTTCAGTGGAGGATCTGATCAAATCCGCTGCCCTCCCAGATGTTCTGCACTACGATCTTCACTTGTCCTCCTTTCCCTTCACTGCAAATTTGCGTGTGCAGACTGAAGACAGTCTGCGGTTCGGGGTGGGGGGATTGGAGAGAGACAAGGTGCTGCCAACGCTCTGACTCACAAAACTGATTAGGCAGCGACCTTTTCCGTATGCTTGGCGTCGGCGTCTTTGCCTTCCCCGATCACTAACCGCGTCGGGCGGATTCCATTCGGGCCTTTGGGTGCAATTCGCCAGTCAGACGCGACTAAATTAAAAGCTGAACCTGAATCGGTCCTGGCAGAGAATGGAGCGAGACATTAATCACCACGGTTTAAAAAGAAATAAATACTTGAAACTGATTTTTTTAAAGAGTTGCAGTGACTGCACCCACTGTCCTTCATGCATCATTTCGCATTTTGTGTAAGTTTTAGAACTTGAAAACTGCAAAACAACGTCAGTGTCACCCTTTTACAGAGACACAGTCCCAGGCCCTGGTCGTTATGGCAACGATGGGTCATTGAGCTCGGGAAGGGAATGAAGTTCCCCCGGCACTGCAAGAAAGCAGCCTTTGTTAGGCCTGTAATGAAGCAGAGCTGACCCACTGAGACTAATTCAGGATCTGCCACTGACGGCCCCGGCTTCTCCGGACGCTCTGCATCACTGTACTTCTACCTGGAGCGGCGGGGGGATTTCATAATGTGTGAGCACGAGAACTCAAAACCCAAATTTACAAGATGTGAGTCAAGATGTAAACAAACACGTTCACATTTTACTTCATTTAAAGGGGCGGTGTTAAGTGTTTTCCAAACATATTATACCAATTAGCACAATGAAGAACTATATTGCCATCAGTTGTTCAGTATATATCGAATGAGACTTAAAAGACAAGTGACTTTGAGATATAACACCTGGAAATTGGACTTCTGTCTCTTTAAGAAGCTCCTGCTCTTTCCAACACAACGGTTTCCCCATTAAGCCTTTAACATCGTTCTTAGGAGCTGAAGGCTAGTTCCTAAGATAACATCAGCAAATGCTCAGCTCCACCAGGCGTTTGCTAACTGCTGCTGTCGCTAGTCTGAAGGAGCTGAGTGCGAAAGAAAACTGCAGCTCTGAGGAGGAGCTGTGTGGAGAAGGCAGAGATTGGTCAGCGTAAGCATTTAGGCACCCCCGTGAACATTTTCCACGGGAGATTAAATGTTTTCTCAAATATGCATAAAAGAGTTATAGCAATGTTTTTGATGAAGGGATAACATTATAACATAATATAAAGATTAAAAATAGTCGATTTTACATGATTCCGCCCCTGTAACGTGGAAGTTTTCCATTTGGATGACAGAAACTCGGCCCTGCACACACACCTGCCCCCCGTTGGTGGTGGAGAAGATCCTCATCGTCCCGCCGCACTGCTTCACGTACCAGAGGAACCACAGGGCCGACACCTCGTGGGGTTCAGAGGTCACGTTCACATTGACAAACAGAGTGGCGAAGCGGCGAACTGCACTGTGGAGGGAAACAGGGCAACGGAAAAAAATGCATGAAGCGCATGGCACTGGTTTTTATTGAAATAATAATAAATTAGTTTTTTTCATTTCCATCTCTAAAGATGCTTTTCGATTGGTCTAACATCATATTCTCAATTTCTGCAAAACTTATTTTTCATTAGCTAAAATTTTCATGAACAGAAAAAAAACATTTCAGATAGATCACTCTGTGTGAGACATCAGATGTTTACAGATGCTCTCTAAACACACATTTAATATTTTTTTACCCTATTGTGGAACTAACTTAGGATCCTTATCCACTGGGTTCGCCCATTTGGACCCCAGCTTTAACCTCCTGGCTGATGTTTTGAGATGTCGCGTCTATATTTTCGCATAATGTTCTTTTCTCATGAGGTTTCTACACGTGAAGACAGTTTAGATGACATTCTGACACTTCATCCTATTTCCTCCAGGAGTGAAAACTTCTTCCTGTCTGTGTGACCTTTCAACTCAGGTCAGTACCAGATGTGTTTGACATAAAAGTAAAGAAATATGTCATTTTTCTGGCTGATAACCTGGTTGACAGTGTATTTAAATATCTGGTTCCAACTGTTTGCTTAACTTTTTGAATAATTTACATTTTTAATGATCTTATAATTTTTTTTAAGACAGAACAAAACGAGGTTACCGACTTGGTGACACTGTTCCATGTGCATTTAGGAAATATTTGGACTGATTGTATGATTTTATTTCTGTGCCATTTACAAACCGGAGGCATGTTTTAGGATGCTAAAAAGTTTAGAGAGATTTTTTTTTTAAAAAAAAGCAAAGCTAAACTGGAAATCTTCAGTTCTGTCACCTGGTCCAGCAGATTTTGTTGAACAGCTCCTGCATGGTCATGTTGTCCCACTCTAAGGCCCGGGGAGCTCTCCAGGGCGCCTCTCTGGGAATCTACAAATTCAGACGGCAGCATGAGAGAACGCAAAACAGCGATGTGGTTGATCTAGACTGAGCGTAGCGTCACCTCCTGGCCCATCTCGTCCATCGTCCTGAAGAGGTTGATGAAGTCCATGTAGACGATGGGGTTCCACATGGGAGGGAAGGAGCCTTTGAACGGGTATGACTTTCCCTGTCCGATCATTAAAAAAACACCGTTATAATCTCTTCCGAACTTGATAAGTCACTGAAGACTGCTTCCTTTATCACAGGATTTACAATGGAAGCAGATAAGACTGTTTACAGACAGGTGATGTAAGTATTGGTTGCCATATTGGATCCATCAATTCCACCGGTACTCTGACTGCAGTTCAAGGTGACTGCAGACACCTTGAACCACAACTGTTCCCTTTCTCGAGGTTTTGTTTTAGAATGCCCTGATATGAAAATATCTTTTACAAATACTAATAATAATGTTATAACCTATAACAGATATTCACCGGTTATAACATTATAACCGATAATGTTGGAATATATTACATATATTGTATGTGTCTTGTAAAAAACAATGAAAAAAAAAAAACAACACCCACGGTGCTGACATCGCTTCTTGGCTTTAATAAAACATAATCACTAGCTGTATTTCCATTGACCATAAATTGGAATTACAAAAATAAAGTTGCTTTATGGAAACACTGTAATTTACAAAAAACTCACGTTTTCCATAAAAAGTTTTTGCACTGGGACAAGGTGTTTTTTTTCTTTTCCTGGTCATATCAGAATTGGTGTACTTCAACAAAACTGCAATGGAAACACTGTTTTCGCATCATGCCGGTTAGCATACAGCAGTAACATGCTTATTTGAGGCACTGGTCTCCTTGGAGAACGCTCAGCTTTCTCCACCGGGGGGCTCAGAGCAAAATCGTAAACATTGAGTTTGTCGTTCTAAGGTGTTGAATCCACAGCAATTCCTTAAAATAATTGTCACCTTTTACTCCCCCAAAACGCCACACATATGTAGTCGCTCCAAAGTAAAGAGCTTGTCGCTTCAACACCCCAATAAGACACCAATGTTTCCTCTGTTGGCTAATGATGAGCGCTAGCATCATGGCTGACTTTTGAATATATCTCATGCCGCTATTTATTCATGTCCTTTCATGGCAAAGCTATTAAATATCGATGTCAAAATTACCAACATCTATTTTTCTCCCCAACAACTTGAATGGAATACAACACAAACCATATTAGCCAAGAAACACCTGATAGCACCAGTAAAGACCTGAAGGACTTTCATCAAAGTTCTAAATCCCAATCAGTTCAGAGCATTATAAGTTTAAGTAATCTTTATTCCTTATGACCTTGGTTCTGGACTGGAAGCCTGAGCTGGAAGGCCCTTTGCTCCGTACTCTAAGTTTGCTGATTGTTTATGAACTGTTCAGATTAGCATAGCGGTTGCCCTTTAGCCTCCGGCTGACCTCCAGACTGCTTAGTCAGAGTGACTGATCAGGACTCAAAGGGCTGCGTAGACAAGAGAGGAAGGACTTGTGTAATATTTTACTACTCCAGATAACAGCATTCATAACTCCACACACTGTTTGAATGGGACCACCTGCTGTTTATGTGCCACATTGGGAAAAAGTGATGAGAGGGCACAAATTGAGACATATAAGCTTCACTCATGCTATCAGTGGAAACGTGCCGATTCCACATTCACTCCGTTTTACAGCTGACCTCTGGCGACCGTTAGATTGTCCCGCTGATAGCAGGTCTTCTTCAAGTCAAGTTTAAGACTTGTACAGATGTTTTTAATGCAACCTTGACTTAAATTTAAGACCAAAAAACAAACAATAAATCTATGGAATGGTAGGGGATGATGCATTACAAACAAGCATAGCAAAAATTCATGAAGTTTCTGCTCTGTGTGGTAGCAGCTTTGTGCTTCTCACACACCATGTGACCATGTAGTGCCAAGCTTTGTTGTCAGTATTGTTCAGGTTGACAGCAGAAGTGAAGACGAACATCATCCAGCCAACCACAGACAAATTTGCACTGAAATATGCAAAAAAAAAAAAAAAGCTAGTTAACAAGCTAGCAAGGGTATGTTAGCGGCTAGTTAGCGTTAGCCTAGAGGCACAAAACACAAGGACTGTGTGAGACTCAAACTGTCACCTGACAGAAAATGTACATACATGAGATGAAACAAACATGACCTGTAATAAACATATTTAAGGCCTTAATTTTAGATACACGAAATAAGAGATTTTAAGACATTTTAAGAATGCTCAGACAACCTGAACACTGATGTTTGCATGGAATCTGCAACAGGTAATGCTGTCCAATCAGAGCTCAGCGTATCCAGCTCTGGAAAAAATATTATTATCCGCTGCATTGAACCCCATTGAAAACCTCCTGATTATTCCACCAAATACTGATTCTTGAACTCTTCCTGAGATTTTAAAACTTTAGTTTTGTTGTTTCTAAATAAACATAAACTTGTTTTCTTTGCATTATTTGAGGTCTGAAAGCACTGCATCTTTTTCGTCATTTTGACCATTTCTCATTTTCTGCAAATAAAAACAAAATTTTTGCTTGGAATTTCAGAGACATGTCAGTAGTTCATAGTATAAAGGAACAAAGTTCATTTTACTCAAACATTTACCTGTAAAGAGTAAAGTCAGAGAAACTCATCATTTTGCAGTGGTCTCTTATTTTTTTTCAGAGCAGAATTTGTTCTGCAAACCCCAGAATCCCAACCAGGACTGATCCTCTGTTGTCAAAGTTGGTCTGTTTGTGGTGACTGGAAGTCTTTTCAAACCATTACTGGCTGTTCAGTGCAGCTTTACTGTTGTTTAATTTGGTTTTCTGCAGATGAATCTTACATAAAACCACCACTTCAGCCTCATTTTTCCTCGTAAAGATTTGACTTTAACTTTCGCCAGCTGCTTTCTGCTCATAAAATCCCGTTTTGATGTTAAACAGTAACTAAATACTAGCAGATATCAGCCTTTGACGACAGATAAAATCGGTTTGGGAATGTTGCAACTGCAGACGTTGTTTGTTTATTTTTTCTTTTTTTTTTTTCCTGAAATGCTGAAAATCAATTGAATAAACTTTAAAAGCTCAGATTGCTTTGGATAAACCTTCTGTGACCCTGGATATGCTCACATATCCAAGGGCGTCCAGGGCGCTGTGCCAAACTCAAACAATCAGCCATTTCTCTTTTATGATTCTGGAAACTCTTTTCTCTAAACCAGTTGCAGGTCATAAATTCAAAGAACTCCCCTCTGGTCAATAAGAAATTTCTCTGTAACACTGTTTCTGTGCTTAATGTGGACAAGAAGTCACCTTCAGCAACCCAGATCAAACACATGTAAAAGTGCCCACAGCCAGGATTTTATTTAGATTTATGCAACTTTTATTTTACCAAGTAAGTTGAATGCAAACTCTTTTTCACAACAACGATTCTTAAAACATACAACAGAATAATAATACAAAACTTGAAAAGCTTTCTGTCATGAGTGGTGGTGAGGAAGACGCTGAGGATCCAGGTGGAAATGAAGAAATTACGCTTTTAATGATGAAGTCAGCAAAACCAAGTCCAAAAATCCAGGCAGCACAGAAATGAGCGGAAGGCTAAAGCTCATCTACTGGTAGAAACAGGTAGACAACGACTACCTGTCGTTGTTTAGACACACGTCTAGTCGTCTAGACACACGACTAGACGTGTGTCTAGTCGTGTGACAGCTAGACACACGACTAGACAGATAGACAAGACAGATTCGACAAGGAACACAGGTGGGATTAAACACACAGAGGAAAATCAGGGAACGAGACTCCTGGGAACAACCCAGGATAGACAGGACAACACAAAGACTCAATAGACACAGAAACCTAAAATAAACACAAAGAAAACTCAAATCCTCACACTTTCCTGCTGACTAAGCGTACTGTACATGAGTCGACAATTTTTAAAAGTACATTGTTCATGTTTTCTACAGTTTTTTTTATATAAAGATCAATATTGAAGTTAACTTACTAAGCTTCAGTTCTTCCAGATTAAGACAAGTTAAATTCAATACTTTTAAAGACTTTTTTTTATTGATATTAGAAATCAAATTTAAGACCAACCAACAAGAAAAAGAAAATGGGTTATTTCATCCAATTGTTTATTCTAACACAAATTATGACTTTTTGATCCAGTGTGAAAGTTTCAAATTTTTAAAACCTTTCCAAAAATTAAAAAAACAAACAAAAACTTAAATTACACAAATACCTTATAAGTATTATTTCCAAGCAACTATTTTAATGCATTCATTAAGTTTTTTTTTTTTTGTCTCATAATCAATCATCATAAAAATGTTTGCGAAAAGTTTCTGTTTCGTCTAAATGTCCAGTTTCTGTCACGTCCAAGCTGTCCGATATTTTGCCCTGTTATTTTTATGATTTCAGGTGTGAACACAAGACGGCTGAATGTTGAAATGAAGCTAAAAGCTGCTTAAATCCAGAATCAGTTTCACAGTGTGAACATTTATGTCATCTGATTAATGCAGGTCTTGTGTTACGTTTGTCCATCAAACAGCTGTTTGTGTTCCAGTTGAATAAACAGGTTGTATGTGACAGTAAAAGCTTTGTGCCGGGGTATTTTCATCGTGTGGACTTCTTTTCTGTCCACTAAAGTATACGAATGTCGGTTTGGTTCACTTGTATAAAACAGCAGCCTGGGCCTCCTGAATCGACCCTCAGGCTGGGCCTCCATGCAGAACCAGGCCTGAGCAGCTTGTGACGGCACACACTGTGCAGTCGACAGGCATCTGTCTCACTAGCAACACATCTATTCACAATCCTTTTTGAATTTCATCCCTCTCTGTCATTTACTAACGACAGGAATTTTGTTGTGTCTTATTCATCCAAACCCAGCCGTGAGCAACCTGAAGAACTATAAGGGACATTTCCGTCTTTGGTCCGGCTGAGAGAAGTTGCATAACCCTTCAAAACAAAATCGACGTTTTTTTTTTTTTTTTTTTTTTAATCAATATCATTAAGATTATTTTTTCAAATGAAAGAAAAACAACTTCAAATTCTGAAAATCAAACATATAAAAATGAATGCATAGATTTTCTTTAATAGAACCTTTAAATAAGAATTTAAAAAAAACTTGGAGTTATTTAGGCAAGACTAAAATAAAATAAAATACGACGGCGTTAGGCCAATGTAGATAGAACAAAAGAGGAGGACTAAATTTCTGCCAAAAAAAACCTTTGAGATCAATTTCAGAAATTTTCCCTTTCAGCTGAAATCCACAAAAATGTTTGGTGATAGTCTTTTCTTTTTAAAAGATACGCCTGCAGAGGATGAGGAACAGCGTGCTGTGATCTGTCACCATGGTTACGCTGCACAACTGAATAGAAAGACAGGAGAGCGGAGGGAGGAGGAGGACGGCCGCTGTCCTTCCACATCAGTGAGCTGCAGGTCAGTCAGAACAGAAAGCGGTTCTCCAGGATGGAGCGGCTCTCTGACACTCAAACATCACATTAACGGATCTGCTCAGATACTGAGTCCTGATCCGGTGCTAGAATTATCCAACAGCCCACAACTCAAATCTACACACCACTATGATTATATCAGAGTCAGAAATCTGTACAGAAATTCAATCATTTTTGCTATCATTTATGTTGGCATCATAGTTTCTTTTCATTGGACCCAAAATGCCCTGCGCTAGAGGCCGCTGCCTGCTTTTGGAGCGCTCTCCGGTCCTCTTGCCGTTCTCAAAAACATTTAAACTGTGCCAAAGTTTACTTCAACCGAACCAAGACCGAGTCTTCCTAGGCAAACGAACTGGTGCTGTTTAAAGCGGATTAAACAGTGAATGCACCGTAAAACTCCCATTATTTACTCTAGACATGATAAGGTCTTACAAAACATGAGCATGCTTGATTTCAGCAGCTTCTCTCAACATAAACAAACCAACACACAGGGAGGAGCAGAATCTCAACCCAACAGAAATCTCCACGGTACAGAGGGAGCAGCAGGGCTCTTTCCCAATCTGATAAGGAGCAGCGTATTTATTCAGAGAGTATTTCCCCATCTCTGATAGTGAGTCCAGCACGGAGCTACACTGCCTGTTAGACAGTAGTTTGCTGATAAAGGAAACCAGCTCTGGCCTTTAGGATTAGAATCTGCAACAGAAAAGCTGATTAGCTTGGCGGCTTGCTTGAAAGCTAACCCTAATTACACAAAGGCTTGCTAGATTACTACAAACTCTCGGTTTTACCAGAAAAAAGACAGCCAGATGTTGTCATGCAGGGTAGACTGGTGTAAACATCACCCTGAATGCTTCCTGTTCCTTCACAAAGCAACATTAGAATGACAGGAAATGTTCTGATCCTTTTGGCTCAGAACGTTCAAATCAAAATTCAAACTTTGTTGGAATCTTTACAACTGTGACATTCCTTGTTTTAAATTCCATAAGTTCAATTAAAGGGAACTTCAAAACGCTCTTCGTCCAAGAATGACAGCTTTTTACAAACGTCCGTAGGCAACCATTGTTTTTCTAAAACACTATGAAATGTTTGTCATGATAAACAAGACAGCTTTTATTACCAAACTGAAATTTGTGTTGTCCATCTGTATCCCACATATCTGCTAGAGTGGATCATCTCACACTGATTTTGGTACAGAAACAAGATTCTCTGGTTCTTGTTCACCACCGATAAGTTTGAGCAAATAAAGCTCAAACATGGGGTTCCTCAAGGCTGGGTTCTTGGGTCACTTCTGTTTGTTTTTTACATGAACTGCACAGCTCATGCCTTGCCAGATTGGACAGCATTACACCACTTGTACATGGCAGCCTGCTGGTTGTTAATTCTATTCAATTCAGTTCACTTTCATTCAATTCAGTCTTCTCATATTGTGCCAATTCACAAAAAATGTCGTCTTGAGACACTTTACAAAAAATAGATGATTTAAGTTATGCCTCAAACTTATTGTAATTATTTTAATGTACTTTTGCTTATAATAATTATTTGTTGCTGGTGTTATACAGCCTTGACTATGTGCACCATAAGCCAGTGCAAGCAGTCAGTTATTAAAGTATGAAAAAAGGAACTTAAATGGCAACAAAAAGAAAATAGAAGAACTTCTTATAGATTTCAACAGAATGTCACAGAAAGTGCCAAAGTCTATGGATATCCACCGTTACCATATTGTTTTAAACAACAGCACTTCTGCTCTAAATATAGCATTTAGACCATGCAAGACATTAGGGCAGTAAAATAGTATTGATCATGTTTACTGGAGGTTATATGGTGGAAATCTCAAAGCGGCCTGTGTTTGGATTCAGACAGTGACAGACACATGGACATCTGTTCAATATTCAACACGGACATCCAACCAATCAGATTCTCCCAGGTTTCTGCAGAGTCAACTGTTCAATCAATTCCACACCTCTTCACACTGCTGTATTCTTGAAAGAATTAAAGCACAAACACACACATGCACACACGTACTGGTTCTTTCTATCTTCACGTGGACTTGACATTGACTTCCATTCATTTTTTGATTCATTTCTATAACCTAACGCTAACCCAAAGCAGCATAAGGAGCAAAACAGTCGGTCCCCACAAAACAGTAGTTGTTAGAAAAATGGTCCTTACTCTGTATCAAATACAAAGCCACACTCACACACACAAAAACATCCACTCAGAAGCGTCTTGTTGAGCAGCTTTTGATGAGGATGGCTGCCATGGAAACCAGCCAGGAAGCTGTGAGTGCTGCGCCGATCGTGCATCTTGCAGTAGATAGTCGCCAAGGAGACGCAGGAGCTCACGTGACGACAACAGTCAGTGAGGGATTTCTTTTCTGGCTGCCGCTCGTGTGTTTACTGGTGACATGACAGACAGCCGCTGAAGTAGGTCAATAGAACATGAGAGCTACTGACACAGCAGTGGGTCCAAACCACGCTTCACTGGCAATCAGTCATTATATAACTGGTGCAGCTTAATTGCAAATAGAGGCTTAGGGACAAAATTCCAATATAATAATTTTAAAAAATCTCAAAACAAGTGCATTTGATGAAATTCTTAGGTGTAATAAACTGATAAAATTATTAAAGTTTGATGAAAGAGTATAAAAGTCACAACCAGCGTTTAAGCTGAATGGTTGTCGTTATAAAAACATGAGGCACTAATATAAACATGCTGAAGCGTGACGTCACACGCGCAAGATCCCGCCAGCCAACTTCCTGTTGGAGGGGGGAAAAAACTACTCGCCAATGACTGGTTTTAGCTGATAAGTTGTCAACATAACACGCTAAATCTTAAATGTATGCATGATATAGAAAAGAAAAATGAACACAGTGTTTTGCTACTAATTGTCAACACTGCAACAACAATGGTCAGGAAAAAGTTTTAGTGAAAAAAAATAGCGAGGGAGAGGAGGATGCTAGCTTGACTTTGACAACCTTCACATGTAGACGTGCTGCAGAATTCATTGTGTGTTGTTGTTCACACCTGCTCTGACAGATCAGAGCAAATGCTTAAATTAGCTAATCTAGTAGTTACCACAGCAATCACTTATCAATAATCGTATTAACAATCAGAAAATAAACATCAAGCCTGACAACGTAACACTGTAACAGACTGAATGTTCTGTTGTTTGGTGTTGAATCCCGATACGTACAGTGGCGTTGCTGTATGTCAGTTGCTTTGGCATATTTTTGAATGTATTGATATTTTTTGATCCCATCACTGAACAAACATTGGAGAAAAATAGTTAGAATAATAACCCTGACAATACCAACAGTTTTAATTTTGAAATATCAATAATTGGAATTTTTTTCTGACAACGATAAATCAAAATCTTACGAGAAGGGTATCACGATAAATGATAAACGATACGATAATAGTACTATAAACAGTACTATTTGCTTTGTGACAGACAGCAATAGAGAAGAGAAAGTGTTCATGAATGATTTAACAAAAGTAGATAATAGAACGCAGCGCAGTGTTTTCAATTGCCCTGTTACAAGCCCTGCACTGTTAGATTACTACGGCTTTAATTGAAAGCTACAGTGAGCGGTGGTGGACATTTGAACAATTTTCCCGATAACGCTTTGCAAGTGTATTTGCACGCTATTGTGTCCACACCTTCAGGACAAAAGCTCAAAGTCCACCTCTGCACTTATGATTGAAACACAGCCTGCACTTCCTCTGGGAGAGCTGCCAGCCGCACTACTCAGCTTTACAACCTGACTATCAGAGTATATGGCAGCGAAGGCTAATTTAATCAGGCGGAGGAGCTCAGCTGAGGCAGGGAGAGTGGTGCACCCACCCAAACGAGATATGAGGCGGAGAACAGAAAGAACAAAGGAAAATGGTATCTCTTTGTTTGCCTTTCATTTACTTAAAGAATTAAGAAACTACATTACAGAAATCCCTCAGGCAAAGATTAGCTTCTCTGGTCAGTAATGGTGGAGAGGAGAGGAAGGCTGTCCTGCTGAAACAATTTGGTCTGGTTTTTAAACACTCCTGTCCTTAATGGTCAGGATAAAGTAGCCCAGGGTGTGACCAACATGAGGGGGGAAAAAATTATCCAGAGAAACTGACTGTAAACTTTTAGCCAACTGCAACAAGAATTGTAGCATGTAAAGCTACGTTGAGTAACTCTGTGCCAAGCAAAATAACCAGGATTATTTAAAGTGAAGATTTGACTCTCCCACACTCTGATGAAGCCCAATCGAATATATTCTGTAAGGATTATATGTCACAAACATATTAGCAAAATTTGAAGGTCCTCCATTCTAATCCATGTTGAGTTTAATTGACCCTGAACGGTGACTGACTGGTCGGAAATTTGGAAAGCCAGTGAAAGCAACATGCCAATTTAGACAATTTAGAAGAACACAGAGTTAGTTGTTGTCAATGTGAGCACTATAAAAACACATCTTACCAAGTAGTTTTGGTCCAGTTCCTAGTGAAAATATTGCGGTACACTGAAAACAAAGCTAACTTAAGCTGAAAAGCTTCAAAGCTCCTATCTTTTCATCAAGATACAGAAGATTAATACTGGTAGAAAGTGCTGGTTCCACTGGCAGATTAAATCACTTCTAATAAGGCATTTTTCCCATAAGTTAAGTACTCTGCTGGTGGAACTATCACTTTTTCATCAATATTAAGGATTTATTGACTTGAAACAAGCTCTTGTAGCTGGCTGAAAAGTTACTTGCAAATTAGTTTTGTCTTATTTGAACCACACTAAAAATATCTGCTCTAAAAACTGGACCAAAAGTTTTAATGGCAGCCATGTTAAGCGTGGTAATCACTAGCATAAAATGCTAAAGACAGCTTAAAATGTCAACTCTATAATTATTGCTAAATCCTGTTTTTCAGTGACTTTTCTCCCACACTGCAATACGACTTTACTTGTGCTCTTAACATAAAAAAGTTAATGATCCACTACAAACCCTAAAACTGGTTTAAGGTCATCAAATCGTCACACAAAACCTGATTTTTGTAAACACAACATCTCAGGTCTGTGAACAAAGTACGAAAAACCAGACTACAAGAATGCAGCTGACTATTCATTGTCTAGGAAAGAAATGGACTCATCATTTTGGTATTTAAAAAAGAAAAAAGGCCAAGCTCACGCTTTGTTGGAATACAGACATTACAGATTTACAAACTGGGTTTCATGCTTCACATCTGAAAAAACAGAAAATACTTTTTTGTTCACAAAGAAAACAAAAGAAAGTGATTAGCTATTCTATACCAGACAATGTAATGTAATTTATTGAATGGGTCTGTAAATCCTGGATAATCAGACAGTCTCAGGATATCTGCAGCTTTCAGTGGAAACCGTAAGCAGAAATGGGGGAGATGAAGAGAAAAACATCTCAGGAGCATGTTAATGTTTCACCAGAAAGAAAAACTGAGAGAGTTAATGAAACTGAGGGACTCACGTTGACATAATGCACCAGGTGTTCTTGCTCGTTGACTTTGTAGGTCTTAACGCCATACTCTTTAGCCAACCGTAGGATGCGGTTCTGAGTCGGTCCGATGTAGGCCCCACCGAGGTCTACCCACTTTGTCTCCTTGTTCTGGAAGCAACAGAGGGAAACAGATCGCATGTCAAAAAGAGGTCAGAGTTACGTTGTATAAAACAAGGCTGAGTCTGCTATAAGCAATAAGTATGTAATAATCATCTCCAGCTCATGAGATCAGACAGAGCAAAATACTGTAAACACCAGAACGAAACAAGAGTGCAACATTTTCAGAAAATATGAGTCCATGTGTTTGTAGAAAAAGTCCATTGAACGTGTCAACTTTGAATTAAGTGTCATTATTTAGTGAATGACTCTTCATGACAGTCGTAAACATTTATGAAGACTGCTTCATGATTATAACGGTGTTGTGTCAGTCTTATGCACACCGCTTCAAATAAACCAAAAACTCTTTCCCTGTCTTTTCACAAATAGAACAAATGTTCAGGTAAAAGAAATTTCACTCTGTAATTTCATGCCTTGAAATTGGGCTTCTGTCTCTTTAAGAAGCTCCTGCTTTTTCTGAAACTCTGCCTTCAGGAAGTCATCACAATGTGGCTCCTATATTAACCCTTAAACAATATTTTTACCAGCGTTGCTCTGAGAATTAGTTAGTATAACGAGCTCAGCAGACGTGCAGTTCCACCAGGTGTTTGCTAATTGCTGCTGGCTAGTCTGAAGGAGCCGAGTGGGGGAGCTGCAGGGGAGGGTTGCTCCGTGAGGCGGATCTCAGTAACTGGGAAACTGCAGGAGGTGAGGCTAGGCCCATCCAGGTATTTTGTACAGCTGTCTGGTTGCCATGGGAGACTAAAGGATTCTTCAAACATTTGTGGAAAAACAATCAAGGCAACAAGTGTTACCAATCAAGCGTTGCCTTGATTGGCTATCCTTGTCTTGTAATTGTAATTGCATGTACATTGATGGTACATTATATAACATAATAACATTATAATAACAGGAATAACATTATAACATGATGTGAAACTCAAAAAAGTGAATTTTGCATTACAGCGCCCCTTTAAGGCTTTATTCCAGAAACACATTCCTGCTGTACCAAACAGCTGACCATGTCAGTCGTACCCGGACAGTAAAGGTGCGGCCGCCGACTCGATCCCTGGCCTCCAGCACTACAGGATTCAGCCCGCTTGCTTTTAGCAGCTTTGCAGCGCTCAAACCTGAAAAACACAGAAAGGAGAGAGGTGTAAGTGCTTAAAATATGTTCAGTTGCATGTTTTTTTTTAAAAAAAATTCTTTACTTTTGATAACCACAGATCAGTGTAGAGTTGAAAACAAACACCGCCGCGGGGTTAGGGAAACTTCTTAGCAACAAATCACAAGGCAGCTTATGTGCTCATGTGAGACACACAGACCAAAGCAAACGACTCTGCTTCACTTTCACTCGTGGATTGTCTGACCCAGTGCTGGTGATGGGAGTCAGATCTCTGGCTAGCCAAGCCTCACTGGTAGCCGGTGAATCCTAGGTGCACAAATGAGCTTTACTACAGATCCTTCCTCCCAGCAGCCATTAGACTTCACAACCATCGCTGTTTTTTCACTAATATTAGTGATTTAAAACAAGCTCATATTTCTTGATGAAAATCTACTTGTAAGTTAGTTCTGTCTCATTTCAACTGTACTGTAACATTTGCACTAGAAACTAGACCAAAGATACTTTGGTAAGATTGTGTATTTTTGCTGTGATCTCAGTTGAAAACTATTTTTCCTGCAAGAACTCTGTTGACAACAATATTAAATGACCATGATCATTTTATTGTGTCTTATTTTCAGTACAGTAAGGAAATAAAACATCTTCCTTCTAAGATTTGAACTGGTTTTCGGTCCAGAGACACACAGAGCGGCTCACAAACTATCCCATCGCTCCCCTCTCACCAGGTTAACACATCTGTGTAAATATTTTCCTGTCCTTTGGCCTAAATTCTCTTCTTCCCTCACCATCTTCGCTTACCCCCACCTCTCCCCACAACTTGCTCCTCCTGAGTCCCACTAAGCCTGTTGAGGCCAGCGGGGTTTAAACCAGTTTAAGTCCAGTTTGCTGGGTTTTATCTGGCCTCAGCCTTGCCTGCCTGCCTGTCTGTCTGTCTGTCCAACTCCCCCCGTTGAGTCGAGCTTATGAGAGCGCATCAGGCCGAACCAGAGACGGCTCACAAATCTTCTGCCGTTAAATTGATGCCATTACCTGCGCGCGGCTCAAAAGGGCAGCATCTGTCTTGGAAAACAAAGAGGCTCTGTCTGCATCTCTTGTTTATGCCTACAGCTATCACTGCTAAAACCCAACGTCCTGTTGGGATAACGCTCAGATCACAGAGATGGTTTTCCATTAGTGAGGCTTCCTCTTTTTATTCCTCTTCAGTTTATGAAAAATATATATATATATGATGACTTTTTCTGTTCAACTCCATTACTCAATGAACAGACAATAGAATAGAAATATATTTTATTTTCCCTCGCTGGTGAAATTTAAGTGTAGAAAAGAGCAAACTGACAATTTCAGTATAAGACTTAAATTACTGTACACTTATGAAATTGTACAGTATTGTATCGACACCTTTCCACAAATAATGATCTAATTAATTTTTTTTGCCAAAAGTGACTTTTGCAAACTAAATTAAAAAAAAATAAAATCCTGTCCTCTTTGGGGTTTTTTTACCAAAAAATTATTTGGGCAGCAATAAAAGAAAAAAAAAAAATCACTTTTGCCAAAAATTCACTTAGGCTATTATTTTAGGAAGATGACAACATGTTACTATTAAAATAGTGTTTTCATATTAAATGTACTCATGAAAATGTTTACATTTTCTCTGTGATAATTTAAGAAAAGCACAAATCAAAGGGGGAAATGAACATATTAGTAGAATGCATAAGGAATATGTCATTTTTCTATTTAAAACCAGAAAAATGATCTAATAAACATCTCTACACCCACAGTGTACATACATGCTCTGTCAATAACTTTTCACAGTAGTCAATGTCTCACTCAATAAGGTCATATATAAGAATGTAAGGCTTGCTAGTTTTTTTTTTTGTTTTTGACCGTTTCCTTAGCAAGGAAATCTAAATCTAACTGGTTGTACAAACCACCTGTATCCTGCTCCTGTGGTGAATGTGTGGTGAATGTCTGAGTTAAAACCAGAAGTGTCCATGTTTTGAACTCCCAATGGACTGCAGCGATCCGGTAGCCTGGCCATCACCTTCCGACGCAATTCCACTAGATTCTCATCTCCTTTCACGGCTCTTTCTCGGTTTTCTCCCATTGACTTAGATTCTTAGATTCAACTGGGCCAATCAGCAAACAGATGGAGAAGTTGTGAACATTGATTTTCTAAAGTTTAGAATTGTGTTCTAGCTACCTGGCTAGTTTCAGCAGGTTTAGTTAGTTTCAACCAAGCTGTTCAGTCTGTCTGGGCTACGCTTCCAAATACTGAATTGACATCAGCAGCCGCCTTGTTCAGCTCAACACTTCTCTATTCCCAGTGGAGAACGGTTGTTCCTTAAAATATATCCAAAGGTCAGCCTCCAGTTAGCCTATCAGAGGTTTCCAAAGCCGTGACATCATCATCTGGGCCTTCCCTCATAGTACTGTATGTACACTTCTGATTTTGAAGAAATCAATAAATAAATCTGACATTCTATTATTGTAGCAACTAAAACAAGAGAAGTTTGATCTCATGTAGCTTCACAAGGAGAAAAAAAGGTGTTTGTGTTTATCATTATTTGTAAACTTCTGGTTTCAACTTGATGTTGATGTGAAACACAAATCATATCTGATCAATTCAACACAGAGCTCATATCAGCGTACGGAGCTGGAAAAAAAAAATCCATGAAAGTCAGGACTTTCATGTTTCTAGCAAGGGAGAGGTAATAACCATGAAATGAGAAACAGGAAGCGCCTGATGGCTGGTACATGATGATGAATCGCTTTCTGTTATTCACTGGGTACACTAATCAGTCATACTTTATGGTTTTTGCTTTATTTTTGGACAGAAAAGGCAGCTAATGTGTGTCTGTTTTCACGTCTGCGTAGGATCTGTCGTTTGTTTCCAGTGAATTCCTGAACGGACAGAAAAGGTCAGCCGGTGGTTGGTGGAGACTGTGAGGAGTGAGAAAGCAGTCCTCTCTCTCTCTCCCTCTCTCCAAGCCAGGCGCCCTGCTGCTCCAGGCTCTCTGCACCTCGGGATATGATAGATGATATAAAGATGTAGACACTGACATTCATCAAACAGATGCAGATTCCTTGAAACGCAGAGCCGAGGCTGAATACTCAAGCAGGATAAGTGGTGTGTCCGTCACGCTGAACCACATTCCCGCTTTGGAATAACAACTTTGAACTGAGATTAAGTGTGACACCAGTCCCGTTTAGTCAGATTTAATCTCAACTCATTTGCCTTAGAAAGTTTGGATCACTCTGGAGGAGCGAAAGTGCAATCGAACTCTGGTCCGTCTGAAAACCCAGTTCTCTGTTCAGGTGAAGTGAACTCTGGCACGGTTCAAAAGCGAATGTGTACGTCAAGTACTGCTCCAAAAGCAGAGAATTCTGGGTAAACACAACCAAAACAAAAGCGAGAGTCTAACACTAGCGGGTGAAACGGCTCGTGGTCTTTTACCAAAGACAAAATCCTACCACTAAAATCCAACGCTCCATTTTTGTCCACATTTTTCAGACTCGTCATACACGAGTCAAACAATATAAAACAACGTTCTCGTGAGTGGACATACAGTTCTTTGAGTCGGAGGTGATTTAGTTCAGTTTAACGGTTATTTACACAAAGAATCTCCCTGCCAAAGTTGTTTCTGTTACAGCTCGTGTAAATACAACCATTCCTGCAGGACTTGTTGTTTATCTGAGCCTGTTGGATCTTCTCCCGGTTCGGTCTGTGATCATTTCCGGTGCGTGGTGTTATCTCCTTGCTGCTGCTCACTTGTCTCTTCGCTCTCACAGCTTCTGTCCCCCCAGGGCGTCTAAATCACATCGGCCTTTCTTCAGGGAGAGAAAACGTGAGCTGACCTGGAACCTTCGGGTCTGGCTTTTATCACGAGTCTGCAAACTGTACGCAGTTACACCTGCAGACCGGTTCAGGAGTTTTAAACTTGAGCATTAAAAGCAGAATTGGGGTCGTCACAATACGTCTCAATACCAAAGTTTCAAATCCAAAGGTTTTGATAGTGCAGGAACACAGAAGAATGTGTAAAAAATGTCTAAACTAAACGAAGATCTTTATTTCACTGATAGCTCTGATTCTACAAAACAAAATATGAGAGAAATTTATAGTCAGTAAGAAAAAGGCAAAAGTTCCAAACTCAAGCCCACTGCTGCAAGAACACAGCACAAAGCTCCGTTTCAGTTAAACAACATCACATGTTAATGTGAAATTGGAAATTTTTTGTAGACAAAAATCAAACTTCATGAAAAGCGTGAACCTCTTAGACCTGGCTAACAGCAAGTCCAATGTTTTTCCTGAAATGTAATTTATTTTTTCACGTGGTCGCTGATGCTACCAATTAAACCCCACCACAGTCAGACGTCAGTGTGAATGCCGACCCGCGTGCGCAGAAGAAGAGCGTCGACGTTTATGGACGTAATAACAGATGGAGCCGTCTACGTATTGGATCTTAAGGTTATTCAGCGATGAATCGTCACAAGATCATAAGATGAAGGAAGCTAAAAAAAAAACAAAGCAAGCTAAAAGCGACGGTCTTTTGTGGAGCGTTGACTGTAAATTGTTCAGAGAAATCTGTCTGGATGTGCAGTCAGAGTTCAGAGTGGTGGGACTTCTTTTATAAGTTCATAATCAGAATTTTCAGACATTGTTTACGTCTGGCTTCTTCTGATGCAGAATTATGACGCATTTCACCCGACAATTATATAGAAGCCAGCTTGGTTTGGAGAACCTCTTTCCCTTAATTATTGAAATCATCATTTGTGAACTGGAATACGGATTTACATGGGTTATCTATATCTGATAGTTAGGTTGATGATAAGAAATGCTTAAGGGTGATGAAAAAAAAAAAGCAAAAATCTATAAAGTGGCTTCTAAAGCAAGCTACAGTGTTTCATGTGGCTGTCAGCATCTTGTCTTCCAGCTCTGTGGAGCTAAAAGTCAAGCTGGTGTCTCTGGTTAAAGACGTCTGCATGTTCCCTCCTTAATGCGAGGCTGTCTCGTCTGGATCAGGGTGTTATTTACACGCAGGCACAAACAAGAGAGCTCCAACAGGGGCTGACTGACAAGCCTGCCACTCGAATGGGGCCCCCGTATTGATCTACGCTGGGGGAGCCATTTACAAAGCGCAGAGCAATCACATTAGGTCCATCTCGTGTTCCCCAGCAGCAGATGCTTACCGCAGCTGTCTAACAGCAGCGAAATGAGACGAAACACCATCAATCACCGAGAAACCAAACAGACGACTTGACCTTTTCAAAGTGGCAACCAGAACATTTAGAGACCCAGACCAGGGAGTCTGAGACCTGCGGCCCCATGTGGCTCTTCAGGCGTCCACAGTGGATCTGTACAATTTTGGGCAAATATTATATAGGTAAGTTATTGTCATAAATTTAAATAAAATTAGACTTACATCAGTTTGGTTCAAAAATCTACATTTTCAATAAACCCTGTAATTGATTCAACTGATTTTGATTTTCATGCTAAACACAAACTGTTAGTGGTGCACTGATAGCAGTTTTCTGGCCAATCGCAGATCTTTAAAAAGCCTGATCTGCCGATTCCTGTTTTCACCGATACATGTGTCTATTAAATAAGAAACACATAAATTAGTTTGTTCACGCGATAAATTTTGGGAAAAAAAAGACATGCTGCACCATCATCCTGCTACCACTTCCTGTCATCTTCTTTATCATTTCTGCCAGTAGCAACATCCAGTTGTTGATCACATGACTGATGTAAAGCAAAAAATAAATAAATGTTTCCATCACAGTTTCGCTAAATACACAAATTTCAATACAGCCGAAAAATCATCTCATCATACTGCAGACCAAAAAAATAAAAAATGTATACGTGCTTTTTTTCTAAATTAGCATATTCTCATTAATTTAAATTTTTGTAATTTCAATTTGTGCGATTATATGATCAACAGAAATGCAGTGGGGGTTGAATCTCAAACCTTTGCTATGGCTGCATAACTCTGGTTTCACATGAGAGTATTGAAAATGAAAATCTGGGCTGACTGATCGGTCGGCCAGTTTATCGCCTCACCTTAGATTCTTAGGTTAATAAACTTTGTTTCATGTACAGGACGACTGTGAAACTTCCGGAGATGATTATGCACAGAGGGATTCTTCATAAGATCAAGAAAATCATGGACAACCCTGACCATCCACTTCACGACACCGTCGTACAAAAACAGTGCGTCTTCAGTCAGAGGCTTCTTCAGATTTAGTGCAGCACAGACCGCTGCAGAGAATCTTTCCTGCCAACAGCCATCACCATCTTCAATAACTCTTTGAAGAATCTAAATTAATGAGTTACAACAACATTTAATTTCCCTTTGGGATTAAGAAAGTACTTTTGAATTTCAATTTTGAGCAGTATCTTAACATCTTAACAGCGTGTGCCTTTGTTCTGTAAAAGGTCAGATGGATCTGGTTGTTGTCAAAGTTGAATTTTCATTGTTGTAAAACCCTAAACTAGAACTACAACCATAAAACACACATTTTATAGAACGATTATGAATTCAGCTTGATCATTCTTCAAAGAGTTTGACAGTTCAAGCCTAGAGCACCAGATGTGCTGCTGGAAACACACACACACCCCCATGCACCCCCACATGCACCCCTCCCCACACACACACAGATGAGAAACTTCCAGTTGTACAAACATCCATCAGCTCCATGTCTTCATGTAATCAGTGTTATGATTCAGAAGATTAACAGGGCTGAGGTTATGATCACACACTTCATGACTTTACTGGACACACACCCAAGACAAACATGGAGGAACGTGAATACACATAATTAAAAATGGAAACACACACATATATACACACACACACCCCCCACACACCCACACACACACACAGACTGTAACTGGCAGCTCTAATAAAATGTTCTGCTGTTTGCACAGCTGGAAGCAGAAAGTAGTGATGTGGTTCTGGAACCACGTTGACGGTGTTTAGACAGGCAGTCAGAAAAATGTAAGTTTGCTTTGCTGAATGAGCGATAAGGTATTATGGCACCTTAGCATGAAAAATGTGAACTGCATAAAAAATCCCCAAAAACACTAAAACCTTCAGAGCGGACGGCTTTGGAGAGTGATATAAAGCCTCCTTGAAAGCTGCAATGTGAGGCGGCGGCCTGACCTGCTGTTGGAGTGTAAAAACCACATTAAATATATTACATTAGATGCTCTGAGGCAACGGAGCTCCAGGAAAATGTTCATAGGGGTCGCCAGACCAGGCTAGTAAAAACTTTTGGGAGGTACGCTAAAATGTTTAGGAGGAAAATCCCTGTTTGTCTGAGTGTTTTTGTCCTTAGGACCCAAATTCATCAGTCGCACTAAAACAGTGAAGGGCACGCTGATATACAGACGTGAACAGTATGAACAATCCAGATTTCAATCACTATGATCAAGACATGAGCCAAAAAGCTTTCTGTAAAGTAAACTGCGTTGGATTTATGGTGTATTCAGATTCAGACACGTTACGCAAGAGGGTCTTTTTTACTCAGGCTGGTAAGTAAACTGACGGACTGATCCTGTGCGTTTTGTTTTTTCAGAAGTCTTCTCGCTGGCGCCTCCTTGACAAGCAGTGACTCACCAGAGTCAGGTTCTGGATTATTCAACAGCATTCAAACACGAGAGGAAAGCAGATCCTCAAACTGAACCAGGCTGGAACGCCTCTGAGGGCCGGTTCTGTTGAGGCCCGCACCCGGCTTCTCCAATGATCAAACACAGAGACGCTCAGTTTCCTTTAAAGGAAAGAATGCAGGGTGTTTTTTTATTTTTTATTTCAACTATTGATTGATATGTACATTTATTGATGACAGGCATTTCTTTAAACTGTATGAAGCCCCCATATTTTACCTCATTTGAACTGCATGGGGTAAAATGTTTCTTTTGCGTCGTTACCTCTCAATACTTTAGCGTTACCTCGCAATAATGTACTGATCAGTTAATGTGGCATATTTGAATACCGAAAGTCTTTTTTGGTGGCCACTGTACTTTCTGCTTCAGTTTAAGGTCATTGTAAGGTTTTTCCATGTATGTTAATATCTCGTTTGTGAGATATTTAGAGTTTTATGTATTTTTCTTGAGGATAGAAATGTGTCACAAACGTATGTGCAAAACGCAAAAGCAAGGCAGGTCAAACATGGGCTTCCATCTCCCTTCTAACATGTAAACAAACTTTCCATAAGAAAGAAAGAAAGAAAAAATACATCCAAACTATTTGGACTATTTCTGACATCTGTCAGTTCTGATTGTGTCTTTTATGTGTCGGTAGTCTGAATGGTTAATGACGGACTGTTTTTATGTGCAGTTTTATCTCAATGTCTCCAGTAACCAATACCTGCTTATTGCAAGGTAACGCAAAAGAAAAAACAAATTCCCCATACCCTGCAAGCGGCTCTGTAAAACTATGAAAATACCTGCTTAATGAAACACAGCAAAAAAGGTTGTGGTGGTCTTTCTGTGTATTCTGCAAGACTGCAACAGAAACACTTTTCTCACATATTCACCAGCAAGAAAAGAAGACATTTGATTTTATTTCTGGCAAGGATCACTTACGTCAATATGACAGAGTCAACGTTTGCATTAGAACAAGGATTGAATTTGAGCCCACATATTTGCGCTGTGCAACCTGGTTGCACGTTGGTGCTTTTAATCTCTAAACCTTAGATGGAGGAATTTTCTTTGATCAGAATCACGTTCAGAGTTTAGGTTAATAAACCATACATTGTGTCTTTATGAATGTGTAAACACAAGCACTTCCTGCTCTCTGTGCTCAGAACAATGTTCTGTTCCTGGCTAGGCACGTCCAATTCTGGTCGAGTTCATCGGTCGACACATTCCACAAATCCTCCCCCTCCTGGATTATTAGGAGTAACTTTGTGAGAATCGCCTCATCTGTGGTTCACTTTAAAACCACTTCCCTTCATCTTTCCGTTTTCACATCCCTGACCCTCGACTTCCCTGTTTTCAAACTCATTTCCCTTCCTTCGTTCCCCAAACTCTCGGCTCCCCCTCCTGCCCCTTCCTGTGTTTACCTCCTCAAGTTACCCACGCCAGCAGCTGCTGAGGGGCAATAAAAACGAGGGGAAGAGCTTCCCTCCCCTCTCTCATCATTTCTGTGTCTCTTCTTCCTCTGCTGTCACACACATTGAGTGTTTCCTCTGAAAGCGGCGGCCCACCGTCTCACAGGCAGGAAAATGATGAGAGCAAACGCAGGGAAGGCGAGGGATGAGGCGCGAGCGAGGAGAGGACAGGGACGTGTCCTCCGATTGGACACTGATTGTTACTTGTGGTCCTCATCGGAAGACGTTAGAAGGTTGTGGTGAAACAAACGGCGTGATTACGGCGGCCTAATGGGGAACATCAGCGCCTCGTTGTGTTGGTGAATGAACGTTTCCTCTGCAGGAGCTGTTTTCACCGTTTGACTGGTATTTGACCTGACACTGACCTAAATACTTCCCGGCTGTCCGATGGATCTGCCAGACTGACGGAGGGGGCAGTGGTCACTGGGAGCTGGGGGGGTTTGGAGGGTATACGCTGTTTTCCACCACCCTGAACAGAACGGTGTGGCCGTCAATGAGCACAAGTGTCCTAAAGTAACCACTGCTGTGGTTCAGAGGAATACTAATGAGGCGCAGTGAGCTCACCCTCCCCCACCTGTTGCTGTGCACTGCTGTCGGGAATGAGGCAACTGCAGGGTTTCTGCAAGTTTAACCAACTCAAATTCAAGACCATTACGAATAATGGAGACACCAATTTTGGAAAAAAACAACTTGTTTTTTGATAAAAGTTTCGGCGCTACCATGAGTTTTTTTTTTTATAGTTTCATCAAAATTGGTTTGTTTTGCAAAGCTACAATAGAAACACTTTTATTTTTCGCATCACACGAGTCACATGACCAACAGTCGGATGTTGCCGCTGAGGCAAACCACAAAGAAGACGACAGACTGCGAGGCGCGTTTTTTAATGACTTATTGCGAACGAACTTCTTCAACACCGCAGTCGCAAAATTGTCTTTTTTTCAACATTAGCGGAATATTGGCAAGGTTTTGCACTCAGTTGTCATGGTAACTGGATAATGTGAGAGAAATAATAGAGAAAAAGTGCTTGTTACAGAACCAGTTTCCTCCTACACTTTTTTCCTGATGGTTTTCTGGAGGTAACAACTTCATTTTGACATTCAGACAGTAATCATTGGCTTAACTTGACAATGAATCATAAAACAGATACATTTTTAAACACAGCAGTGATATTTGGGCTGTACTGTCTTCACTCGATACAACACCATAGTCCTGTTATCTGATAAGTCTGACTAACACAAAGTTCACGTCATTCAGTTGTAAGCAGTGGTTCTTATGGCGGGTTTCTGGCGCCCCTCTAGCCCGGCGCCTCAATGTGTCACATAGACGACTGGCTGTGAGGATGGAGAGAAAGAAGAGAAGAAGAAAACAAGAGTATTCATTTTAATAAAAAAAAAAAAAAAAAATTGTGGGTGTGTGGGTTTAAAAATGAAGTCATATACACCTCAGAAAGTTGTAGTAACTATAGTAACGGCAGCAGACTTGAGTTCTGCTCCAGGCTCCAGGTTGATCACATCACTGTGATTTGTTGAGTTTGTGTCAGAGCAGCTTCTCCCCATTAAACATCTGTTTGGGGACATTCCTGGAACTACTTGGCCTCTCTCTCTCCCTCTTTCTCTCCATGAAAGTGTCGCCTAACAGACCGAGGTTCCTCCATGCCTCCTCTGACAGAACGTGATCACCATCACCAACACCAACAACAAGCAGCAGCAGCGGTGAAACGAACAGCTGCTGAGCCTCACTGATGGAACCAGGACTGATTTATGGCCACCCTTCCCCTTCCCTCCTCTTCCTCTTATGTAATACAAAGTCTCCGCTGCGGCTGATTAGCCGTTACTTAACCCGCAGTAACGCAGCGTTTGGATGGGAGGAGATGCGTGGATGGAAACCGGAATCAGGGTTACGCGGATCGCTCTGCGTCCGTTTCCAGCGGCTCTTGTGCAACAGTTGCTCCGGCCACCCCCGCCCACGGCGCCCGGACTCAAGTCTCCCCAGGATCAGCAGTCATCCCCGGAAGTCGCTCCTACCTGATATCCCCGCTCCGATCACCACAACGTCGTAGCTGTTGCCGGGTGCAGTCATGGTTCCCGTCTGCCGCTCTGCTCCGAACCGAACCGTCCGATCGCCGCTGAACGCAGGGCCGCACACCGAGGAGCGCATCTGTCTTAAACAGGCACCACGCCCACCTGGCTCCGCCCACACATAGTAAAGCGGGGAAGGAGGATTAATGAGGGGAGGCGTTCGTGGGTGTGCGGGGGGAACAGGACGTGGACTTCACTCCTGTTCAGATAAGATTTGCCAGGCCCAAAGTCTTCTCTTATCAGATTTTTTTTTTCAGTCAAAGATTGATGATCGAAAATCTTTGAGTTGATTCCAAAAACCATAAAAACAGGAGAATGATCCTCCTTTCATAGCTCTGCTGACTCAATGTTCAACTTCAAAGCACTTTGAGACCAATCAGTTCTGTTTTAATTTCTTCTTCTGTCCAATAAGTTTTGTTTTATATATATATATATATATATACAGGGGTTGGACAATGAAACTGAAACACCTGGTTTTTGGTGTAGGGCCTCCTTTTGCAGCCAATACAGCGTCAATTCGTCTTGGGAATGACATATAGAAGTCCTGCACAGTGGTCAGAGGGATTTTAAGCCATTCTTCTTGCAGGATAGTGGCCAGGTCACGAC
>CAEGAG010083333.1:0-33047 GCA_903067065.1 Brachyrhaphis terrabensis | reverse complement strand
TTGTATCTCAACAAATGTGGCTTGTTGAACCAAGAGAACTTCAAGACTATTTACTGATGTCTTCACCTTGTGCCAAGGACTGCACATTATTCCCACATGAAAAACAGACCACTTGGGCATGCTGTGGTGGCGTAGGGGTTAGTGCGACCCACATTTGGAGGCCTTCAGTCCTCGAGGCGGCCGTCGTGGGTTCGACTCCCGGACCCAACGACATTTGCCACATGTCTTCCCCCCTCTCTTTACCCCCTTCCTATCAGCCTACTGTCAAATAAGGGACACTATAGAGCCCACAAAAAAAAAAAACAGACCACTTGAACTGTCCACAGAAGTCATGAAACATGGCCACCTAAAAAAAGAAAAAAAATGCACATTTGAAACCAGATATTTATACACCAAGAAAAAGATACAAACATCTCTCTCTGTCTGTATAGATAGACTGAGGTCTATCTGTTACTCAGAACATGAATATGTATCTAATGAAATACCTTTTTTAGACTTTTTATGGTTACTTTTACTTCTGCTTGAGTAAAGATAAATTAAATATTGTATTCTAGTATGACAGAAGTATAAAGTATATACGTTCCTTGTTCATGTGTGTGATTTTATACTTCTACTCTTGTATAATTATTGGCTACTCTACGACCCTCGAGAATTGACTGCAGTTTTTTATTTATCTTTGAAAAAATAAAAAACTACGTGAAGTTTGAGACGGGATAGATGGAACCAATGATCTGACAAAAAGACAGAATGAGTAACTACCACAACAACAGCTGCATTTTTCACGTCTTTTCCGTCTCTTTTCTTTGAGTTCTGGTTTTGTAGATTCAGTCTCTTTTCTTAATTAATCATTTGTTATGGTTTTATGTTTTCATATGGTATAATTAGCAAGACATAGATTGTCCACATACTATTTTTGCATGCTTTTGACAATTGTAAAGACATAAAACAATAGACATTCTCTATAATCAATTCACTGCACAGCATCCATAGATTCTCTAATAAAACTAATTCTGGTGGCGATATCGGTGGAGGCTGCAAAAACACAAATACCAAGTATTTTTGATCTGGTTTCTAGTGCAAATATCTTAGCACACTGGAAATGAGACAAAACTCATTTACAAGTAACTTTTCAACAAGATGCAGTGGATTGTTTTAAGTCAATATTGATAAAAAAGTTCTAGTTCCACTGGCAGATCATTTCACTTATTGGAAAAAATATAACTTTGCAGGAATTTTATTCACGATCTTGTGTTTTTTGACACAGTGACATGCCAAATTCCATAGGAACTCGCCTGATTAGAAAGCAATACCCAGCTGCAGAATAAACAGCCTCAGAGCATACGGTATTATAACTTTGATGGGAAGTCACAGAGGAGAAAAAGACAATGAGACGGGATAAATCCACAGAGTAGCATCCTCTGTAAGAGGCTTGAAACAGGTGCGTTGGTATCTTTAGAATCGCTTCACATAACTGCTGTGTCTACAGTTTGATTCAAGCAGAGTGGGCTGTATGTGTCCTACATACAGCCCACGCAACGGCGTATGAAAGCCGTGGGCATGAAGGGTAATCTTGAAAGCATCTCCACTTTAGTTTGAGATTGGAAAAATTGCCACTGTTGGAAAGTAATGTTCCGTTCTCGGAGTGGTTATCTAATACGTAAGAAGTAGAACTTTTACCTTGAACTTAATAAACCACAGAGGCGCCCATTAGGTGTGAAGGTGTTTCCCTTTGTCTCCGTGTTTAAGGCCAGGAGGGTCTATTCTGTATTTTTTATGCATTAGTGTTTTAAATGCAGTGGTCTCCTGAACTAAACAAGACAGTGTTTAAAAATGCCAAAATGGCCTTCCGGTGCAGTAAACTTTTACAAAGGTTATAAAATGCACACAAGTGTTAAGAGTCTCATTCTGCCCAACTGTTATGACCCTGATGAACATTTCACAAGCCCCGTAATGGCCCTGGAGAGAATAAATACAGCACAGAACATTCACGTTGGTGCTGAGCTTTCTTTTTTTAATGAATAGTTTTGCTACCAAATGCCTTCTACTCGTTTAAAATGCTATAAATGTTGGCCATAAGATGTCGTTTTAGGAAATAAATCCAAACTCTTTCACAATTTCTCTCTCAGTGTACCCCTACCCCTACAAACGTATTCAGGCCAAGGCATAAAAGATTATTATATGCTGTATTATCCTAATACAGCATATATCTTATACAGCAAAAAAAATTATATTATCAAAGCCAATAAACACAGTTTGAGATTTGAATTTTTTAGGACATCATTTACAACAAACACTCAGCCATATTTTCTTGGGATGGGGGGATTGAGAAGATTCAATGCAATCTTCTCATTACTGCAGAACATCAGATGATATATTTTAAATTACAGGAAAAATTACAAATAAGCAAATACTAAGCTCACTGGAACCTTTGGGGAATATTTCCTAAATGTCCTCGAAAGGTTACAACAATAACAAAAATGAACAAGACATGAAAAACTGCAAACAAAAAGTAAGATAGAAATATTTTTAAAAATGCAAGTTGTATATAGAAACACATCTGAGTTTGATGCAAAAGTTCATGTAAAAGAGTATAGAATACACAATTCTACAGACAGTTTCCACTAGGCTGCCATTTTAGTTATCAAGCCCCTTCGTTTGACCTTATGTAACATTTTTATTTTCTAAGAACATGTGAGCTTACTTGTAGCTAAGTCATAAAAATCAACATTTACAAAATAGAAACCCCGCTGAGAATATATCTTTGTGTGTGGAGTTAAAATATATTTTCAAGCTTCTGGATTCAATTCCTAGAATTCAGAAATAAATGAATTTTTTAATGACAATTCATCGATATGTACCCGTAAAATTAACGTTTTTGTCTTTTATTTTAAATTAAAACGACCTTTTTGGGGAGAGGGGGCAAATAGCCTTATAAATAAACACCTTTAAATTAAGTTAAACTTCGTGAAGTTACTTGAGTTTTTCCTTCAGTTCGGAAACTGGCGGCGCTCCTTTATGACGCAGCGACGTGCTGATGACGCCATTAGAGTTCAACAAGCAACAAAACAAGGAAGCGCACCGCTGTCTGAGAAAGTCAATGTTTTCTCTGTAGCACAGGTAAGAAAGTCTCCAAAAATGTTCGCTTAACCGCCTTTGGAAAATGACCTTTTCTTATTTTGTAGCCGTTTTATGAAAAAAAAAAAAAGAAGTGCAACACGCATTCTTTTTTAGAGCCTTCAAGCTAGTTTCTAGAAGCTACAAGAGCTCCAGCTTTCACTTTAAAGCTTGTAACACGACGGCACTAAGCCGTAATGTGTACACGTTAGGCAAACTACAATTTAAGTTAAAAAGTGCGTCACCGCAGCGCTTTAAGCGGCGGGATTTCAAGCTAATGTGGTAGTGTGGCATTTTGGCTCTGAAACAATGTTCCTGATAAGACTTCCTGTAAGTGTCAGGCTGAGTAACCTGCTGCAGTGTGTAGGCCCTGGCTGCATTTATTACTGGCGGCAGGAAGGGAAACGAAAATGCAGTAAAAGAAGTGAAATATTTCAGATAAATGAAAACATCTGCTCATCTACGTAACGTCTAGAGTAGAAAGTGAGGTGGAACATTTTCTGAAGGTTCTTAGCATTTTTAAACCCGTCTCATTATTCCATGATTTTAATCAGTGATGGTCAACACAGATGTTTAATCCGTGACAATGTAAAGTATAATTTAAAACAAAGGCAACATATGCATCACACCAGATTCTAGCAAATGTTCCACTGTCAAACCACCAGTCAGTGTTCTGGTGGTTTGAACAGTGAGATATGTATGAAAATCCAATCATTTCAGTTATTGACAAGTAGTCACAATGATGTCGCATAAAAACATTTCTTCACAGATTGCAGAAAAAATAATTTCTTTACCCAACAAACTCCTGTCACCTTCATAAATCAATCAATCAATCAAATTTTATCTGTATAGCACATTTCAGCAGCAAGGCATTTCAAAGTGCTTTTGATTATAAACACAAAGTCATGCAACATAGAATCAACAATCAAAAACTACATTAAGTCAAGTGCCATAACAATGCAAATAAAACATTTTTAATATTTAACCCACAAAACTCAGTTAAATGTGATATTTAACCCACAAAACTCAGTTAAATGTGATATTTAACCCACAAAACTCAGTTAAATGTAACTGTAACAATGTAAACACATTTATTTGGTCACAACAGACAACAAAAAGCCCATACATAAAATTAAGTCAGGCAAGATGTGATGTAGGATTAGAATCATATTTTTCTTCTCCAATGGCCTCAATAAGAGTTGTACTCTGAGTTTATAGCTGTAAAAGAAAATCGACAATTTCCCAAACAATGTTTAATTATGTGAAATGTGTAGGGTATATATAAAACTAAATAAGCACAAGCTATTACGGTAATTATTTTATAAAGCAAAGTTTTAAATTCCTAAGTTCACTTTCAAAGGGCACAACAGTGGCAAAACAAACGTTTTGAGGACTGTTTTACATGTCGAAAAGCCAACTTTCATTGCTGCACTATATTAGATATTTAGAAAACATGACATTGCAGATATTGTTTATGATTATCCCACATTTTCATCTCCAGCCTCTTTCTTTTTCACCATCACAATGTCCTCAATCAGATCAATATCAGATATAAAACATGGTCAAAGTCCATCCTGGTGGCCAAATATATTAATAAAAAAACAGAACAATTTTGCATGCATTGATTTTGCGAAAAGATTATACGATGCATTTTACAGCTGTGACCTTTAAAACAACGAGAAATGGAAATCATGATTACCATTCAATAAGTGATTAATCAATAGTAAGAGAACTGTTTATGTGTGTCTAAAGTTTTAAAGACTAAAGTCCAGGGTGTTTTTTAGTTTGTTTAATGTAAGTGTCGGTTACCAGGACAACTGGTCTCGAAGCCTTTAACATGCATGACCTTATGTCATTTTGGTGGTGAAGATATTTCTGAGAAATGCGCAAAGAAACTTAAATGAAAATGAAGTTTATAAATGGAAAAAATTAAATGAAAATGAAGTTCTTGTAACAACATAAACCTGTGTGTATCAATATTCAATTCTGATGTCAAATATACAGAGAGAAAACACTCAGTTTCTTTGTTTTGTTTTTTTTCTTTTTTAGGATGTCTGACAACAACCCAGAGGGCAGGACAGTGGAGGTGCTGGAGCTTCCTGGGAACGTAGACGAGGAGCTTCTCTACCTCTACTTTGAGAACCAGCGTCGCTCTGGAGGAGGTGCGCTCGAGTCCGTGGAGATCAAGCAGAACCGCGCCGTGCTGTGTTTCGAAGATGCAGAAGGCAAGTGAAGTTTTCTGGAAAACCTGCCTGAAATCGTAAAATGGCAACTGCGCTAGAACTGTGTGAAAAGATTCTGTGCAAAATTCATGAGCCACTCATTTAAATGTTCCTTTTCTTGTGCAATTTTAGTTTATTCTTGAAACACTTAATGACAGATCTTGAAAGAGGATTTTCCAAATTAATATTTTTTTATATTAATCAAATATAAATACATTTTATATTTTTATATTATACATTTTTATATATATATATTTTTTTATGTTGTATAAAAATAGAAAATATTTTTATATTAATCACTTTGCTCCTTAGAAAGACTCGAGGCAGCAGCTTTAGTTTTTACATAATGCAACATCTGTGATGTAAAACTGAACATGTGACAGTCTTAAATTGGAATCCCTCCATAGCATTGGTCTTTTCCATTGGAATCCTCTTAATTAGAGCTGCACAAAACATTTATTTACTATATCACATTCTTGACTATTTCACCCTTTTTATTGCTTTACAAATCAAAAATTACCAGAAAAATTTCTTCTTGGCAAGAATAAAAGACAAATAAACCTTTCAAGATCAAAGTGAAAACTGATTTCTACAGTTGGTTACCAAGTAATGACAAATAAAAACAATAATCACAAATAAAAACATGTAACATGGAATAAATGATTGGCTAAATATCCACCCGCTTTATAGGAAGACTATTTCAACAGAGGTCCAGTCAATTGGTGCCAGTAGTTTCACAATAGTTTTGTGTTATTCCTCTAAAGGAAGAAAACACACACACACAATTTTGCAATTGCACAATGTATCAATTAAATAAGAAGCGCAATTAAAATCACACACAATAAGTCACTAAAAAGCATGCAGCACCATTATCCTCCAACTACTTCCTGTTGTCGTCTTCTTCATGGTTTGTGCCAGTGGCAACATCCAGTTGCTACTATACTTGCAAAATTAAGTTGTTTTCTCTCTAATAAGTTCATTAGCATTAAACATTAGCAGTCCACATGTCTAGAAACACTTAACTTTAGGCAGTGTATACATTTGTTACTGACTTACCGTATGCTAATTTCTTTTCCTTCTGCTTTTCCTTTCGTTGACAGCTGCAGCCAGAGTTCTGTCGAAAAGGCATCACGTAGTGCACAACTCTGAGCTGATCGTAAGGAAGCCTCCATCGAAGGACCAGTGCAGGCTTCTGCTGCGGGGGGTCAGTCCCTACACCAGCACCGAGATGATAGAGCTCTACGTGGAAAACATGATGGACCTGAACATGACGGACTACACTCTGATCCCGTCTCCAGAAAAAGACTTCATCCTCATTCATCTCAGCCAACCTTTGTCTAAAGGTCAAATGAGAGTATTTTACGTTCGGAGATGATGCTTACAAAAAACTAATCTGCAGCTGGCATTTTGTTTTGTTTTTTCATGGATGACTAAATCTACTTCTGATTTTTTTGTTGTTGTTATTTTTAGATTTCCAGGCTCTAAAGACCAGGATCTCCAAAAGAAAACTGGATGGGTCAGAGGTGACTCTGGAACAGATTGAGCAAACGGACTCAGTGTTGTTGGAGAACATGCACCCGGGTACCTCACCAGATCTGCTCAGGTTGTACTTTGAGGGTGAGCGGGGCGGGAACCAGCGGGTGAAGGAGGTCACCATGCTCTCTGAGGGAACGGCCAAGGTGACCTTTGCATATTACGAGTGTAAGTTGTACGCTCTGTCACCTTCTGATGACTATATTTTTTTTCTCACAAAACTATTGTCAGGCAAAAGATTGAATTGTGCAATAACTAGCTGGTATAATATGCTAACTAGCTACCTAGCCAGGGTAAAGTTAGCTAGTTTCACCCTTGCCTGCTTGACAGCTAGCTAGCTAGCTCTCTGACTAGTGGGCGTAAAGTTAGCTAGCTTTTTTTTTTTTAAAGTTTATCATGAGTCAGTAGAAATGTATCAAAAGTTGACTGGATGATGTTGGTGATGACCATTGGCTGACTTCTGATACTAACCCATGCGATTTAATTATTTGTGATTTTATTTTGTAAATTTCTGTCACAACGCAGGTCTTAAATTCCATTCTTAATGGTGTTTAAAAGTCTTAAATTTGAGTTTGTGAAACCTGCAGAAACCTTGCATGAGAAGGGAGAAAGTGAAGAGACTAAAATGGAATGAGTAGCTATGTAACTCGATGTATAAATGTAATTACTGTGTTCTCTCGTCAGCTGTGGACTGCGTCCTACGTCTTCAACACAAAGTGAACGACACCGAACTCGTAGTGAAGGCCTACTTTGACTTCCTTCAACCTGCGACACAAGACTCTGTAACTGAGAGCCAGGATGTCACAGACACTGACTTGGTGGAAGTGGAAAATGTGGAGATGCAGACCAGTTCGCTCCCAGTCGACTCAGAGCTGTCGCCCCCTGCTGGGACGCCACACATCAGTCAGGAGCCACCTGCTGCCAGCGTGGTGGAAGTGGAGGAGGCAGTCAAGGAGGATCAAACTATGGAAATAGAAACACACTCGTGCCATATCCCTCTCACAGACCGAATAAAACTTGCTTGGTATCAAAAGAACAGCTTTCAACAAGATGTGCAAAAGGCTCATCCGAGTTTTAGCATCCAAATCAAAGACGACGGCGTTCACGTTTCAGGACCGAACAAACTGGAACTAGAGCAGATAAAAGACTCAATCTCACGCTTTTTCCGGAGCATAGCAGAGACTCGTTGTACCGTCGGTCGGGAGGTGGCTCTGTTCCTCGAAAGACAAGACGTGAAGAACCATTTACTACAAGCGTTGACTCAAACGAGACTGCCTGCTTTGTTTGTCGTGTCCGATTCGACCGTGTCCGTAACCTCCCTGAGCCAAAAGGTCGCCGAACAGGCGAGTATCTTTTTAAAATCCCAGGTGTGTGAGTTCAGCGTTCCTCTGGAGTCGGAGCAGGAGGCACTGCTGTGCTGCAAGGAGTGGTCCGACTTCCTGAAAACACTGGGCTTCACATCGACGAAGCCGTCAGAGCACCCCGGCAGCATAGACGTCCTGACCCTGAAAGGCATGGAGAACGACAAGCAGGCCGCCATCGTGCAGTTTCTTACCACACCCATCGAAAGGGAGGCGCTCCTCACCATGGAGCCCGGCATGCTCAAGTACGTCCAGATTCACTGTCACCAGCTGCTGGCCGACATGGCTCAGGTGTCCATTTTTCCACTGGAGGGCGAAGAGAATTGTGGGCTAAAGGTGCGTAGGGGAACAAGAACGTCAGTAAATTAGAAAAAAAAGTTTTCATATTTCATTTCCGTTTTTGACAAATTCGCTAGATCCACGGTCAAGCGGTTGCGTGCCAAATGGCGGAGGAGGTCCTGCAGGGCGTAGTGTCGTCAATCTGCACCAGAATCATTACTGTGAACGTCCCGGGCGTGGTTCGCTTTTTAGACGAGAAGGAGTGCAGGAGCATTCTGAACGAGATGGAGACGAAGTTTCAGGTGTTCATCAGCCTGAAGTACGTCCCCTGGGAGCCACTGCCACACCAGGTAACACCTTGAAGCAAAACGTTTTGAACTGTCGTGCTTTTCAAGTTATGCAGCTCCAAGCTTTCCCCCCTCAGCTGGGCTGGTTCTATTGGTTCTCATCCATTCTAACGAGCCTGCAGTCTTTTTCTTTTTTTTTCACAGTACAGCCTGAGGCAACATCTTCCAGCATACAGAATGAAGAGACTGCTCAGTTTTCTGAATGAGTCTCACCTTCAGCATATTGTGTTTTTCAGTGCAAATTAAAAGCTTTGAAACTTCGCCTCTTTTAACTTGAATTGAATATTGACTATTTTGTTAAATACCACAAGCTGGGGCTGGGTAGTCAATCGATTTTATTGATTAATTTAAATTAAAGACAATTTTTTTTAAAAACTGGATTTTTTTTTCTCGCCAATGGATTCCTTGGGTTAAATGGTTCAGAGTGATGTCAACTCTGATGGAATATTTGAGCCAGACCATTTTTTTTTTATTGATAACAAACATAAAGTTGTGATATTGCAAAAATACAATTATTTGACAGTAAAGTCACAATAGTACGAGAATAAAATTATATCACCAGTTTCAGCAAGTTCTAATTCAGAAGTTTGTAATAATCCAGAGGTCTTGAATAATTAAAAGCTGGCAAGATTTCTCTTTGAATGAATACCAACATACACACGTGGTGCAGCTTTGACAGTCCTGTTTTTGTGATAAAAATCAAAGTGAGGCTGACTGAACATGGAAATCACAGCCAAGACGTTCTAAGAAGTATATGGACTTACCCAAAACAGCAGTTTCTACTCTGGCTTTTTAATAGCTTTACATTGATTCTGATTTTCCAAACAGATCCAATTTGTACACAGTCAGATTATTCTATAGATATCATACAAACTGAATCAAATTCTGCTAATGAAGATGAAGGAGAAAATGAATTGATGTTTCCCTTTATGTTCCAGGACATTTTTGAAAGTGCGTGGAAGATGTTATCTCAGAAAAACATACAGAAGGGGTGTGTGAATGGCTCTGCCCCTGAGCTGAAGGCAGACTCAATGCAGACAGACTGTAATGGAGCCACAAACACAGGTACTAGCTTCCTTCCTCACCAGCTCATTTCTTTCACCACGGTTTCACTGAATCCCTCCACCTCCTTTCAGGTCTTCTGGAGGAGGCCAAGAGAATCGTTTCAACCGTCGATAATCGCCAGGAAGACGGGATGCCCGTGCCAGATCAGTTCGATGACATGGACAATTTAGATCTGTACACTGCTGAGGAACCGAGTGCGCTAGCGGATCAGGACTCTGATGTGACAGACGTCCAAAGCCCCCAGCCTTTATCTGATCAAAATGTGCCGAGTGCGTTTCTGGCTCAGGGAGTTCTAGGCAGCAGCCTGGAGGAAGAGGCCCAACTCTCTTTAGCCATCCAGTACTCTATGGAGGCGAACCAGTGGTCCCAGCAGGATGAAGAGGAACAACTTAAAAAAGCCTTGGAGCTCTCCAAGAAAGTGATTCAAGAAGAACACTCCAATAGTACTTCAGGCAACAGCCAACAGGTAGCTCGGCAGCAAAGCGTCAATATGTCCTTCGAGAACGCGTTGAAGGCGGCCAACACCCTTCAACTCCACGTGTTTGCCGGGTACAGCTGCGACCTAATTCGGGTCGACATTGCTTTCAACAAGAAGGTGAACCAGAGGCAGGTCGAGGAGAAGGTGGAGCACAGGACCGTCAAAAACATGACCGATTACCACACAAAGTGTTTGGAGGTGATCAAGCGGAAGCACGCGGTGGACGTTCAGGTTCAGGGAACTATCATTGCCGTTTCTGGGTTTAAGGATTACGTGACCGCAGCGATTTCTGACGTGAAGCTGCTGCTGGAGAATATCTCTAACGCCGTATCGGACAAAGAAATCCTGAAGACTGTTCAGTGGGTTCATCACAACCCAATCACTTCGAAGGCAAAAGCTTACTCTACGGACGCTATAGTATTTATTGAGAACGCCTGGAGGATGAAGCTTAAGAAAGTAGACATTTTGTTCGACAATCAACCCCACATTATCAACTTTGAGAAGAGGCAGGAATATAACATCACTTCTGGGAAGTCGGTGAAAATCTCCAGGAAGCTGCTGGAGTTGGGGGACGTGACCCAGGATGTACCAGGTAACTGTGCTATTGTTGCGATGTCAGGACAAGTCAACACCCAAAACATAAATATAACATTTCTTTGAGTCAAGAGAGATTAGAGAGTTGGCATTTTAAACTGGTATTAGCATTTTATATTGGTGATTAAGTTAGCATTGGTAGCATTACTGAAACAGCAGTTCTAGTCTGTGTAACCCCAATAAAATATGGTAATAATGATATAATACCTGCATTTAATAGCTCCATGTCAAGTTCAGAGGACCCCAACATGCTTCACATTTTATTCAGTCATTCAAACACATACATTCAGACACTAATGCCAAGCTACTACATTGTAGCTGCAGCTGGCCTGGGGCAGTCTGACCTAAGAAAAACATCCCACCCTCCTCATTTCTTCTAAATGTCTTGCTCTCTCTCGTTGTCCTGCAGCCTGAATGAACTGCAGACATCTTGTCGACGTGTCATAGTAAAGACAGTTTTCTTTTAGATACAGTGGACCCTCGGTATTCACGGGGGTTAGAGTCCACAGCCTCCCGTGAATAGCTGACATCCATGAATACTTGACACCCCGTCTGAGTGCTTATGACTGTCTAATCTAATCGTTCAAATACCAAATATACCTTAATATGCAATAATATAACAGTGTGGTAGCCATCTTGGCACTACCACAGAAGCTAATATCTGCAGTCTTCCTGATCTCTGCTCAGTGCTAAGGAAAATAAAAAAAATAATCCTGGATTGGCTGGATACCTCAGTATCAAATTTTGATTAAGTTCCACCGAAATGGCTGCAAATACTGAATAGACTGGGGATCCACTGTAGCTGCATGTTCTTCTCCTGATTTCATTTTTAACACCTTACAAAAACTGAAAAGGTGTACGTTGTCTTCCACACTCCATAATGTTGTCTCCACTGAAGAGAGTTATCAGCACAGTCTCTTAACTCTTGAGTTTAGTGATTGTAAAACAGTGGGATGTTTTTATGTCTGTGTAGTCAAAACAGTTTATTGGTAGATGGTTTGATTTGCATGTTATGGGCTTTTTTATCATTCTGGATTGATGATAGGGATTTGAAATATGTTCTTTTGAGAAAATAGGTTTAAAAAATTACTTTGCGTTCAAAAAACATAAAAATGTTAAAGTGAATGATGAAAGGAAGACTGGTACTGCCACTTGTTTTCTATCTTGAACAAGCTGATGAAACAACGTAACTAAAACAGTTTAAGTAGCCTAATAAAAACACAGACGTAATACTTTGAGGTATAATTACTTTAATAGATTTTATTTTATGTGCTATACCTATCTGTCTGTCCTTGCCTGCCTTTTGTCAGTTTTTTTTTTCCAGCTTTATGTCCTTGTTAAGTGATGACGGCGATTGATTTTCATCCTAAATCTTTTTATAACAGAGGAGGAATATTCTCTCCTGTCCCACCTGCCTGATGCCACCAAAATCGACGAAGAGTCCGAGGAGTTCCAGGAGGTGGTGAAGAATTTCTACAGCACCATACAGGAGTACCACAGCAAAATCCGAATCATACAGGTGATGAAGACGACACCTTGTGGCAAATTTATGCGACGTTTTTGAATTAAAGAGAGTTTTTTGTTTTGGTCGTCCAGGTGGAAAAACTCATGAACCGACTGCTGTACAATCAGTACAAGCTGAAGAAGGCGAGCGTACTGCAGCATTCCACTCAGCCAGTAGTCGAGCGGGTTCTGTACCACGGGACGAGCGAGGGGAGCGTGAAGGAAATCTGCGTTCATGGGTTTAACAGAAGCTTCTGCGGGAAGAACGGTACATTTCAAACCTGTCTCGCGATGCGTGTCTGTTCCTGAAGGTCGCACATATCATGTATGTTTATCATCTTCTCTTCCCCCGCACAGCCACGGTTTACGGTCAGGGAGTGTACTTCGCCGTCAACTCCGCTCTGTCCGTCCAGGATCAGTACTCGCCACCGAACGCAGACGGATACAAGTTTATATTCGCCTCCAAGGTTCTAACCGGAGACTTCACCAAAGGTTGCCACTCGATGAAGACGGCACCGCTGAAGGAGACGGGAAATATTCCCCTCCGATACGACAGCGTGACCGACGACATCACCAAGCCCACCATGTTCGTCATCTTCAACGACACGCAGGCGTTCCCAGAATACCTCATCACGTGTCAGAGAATCTACCGCTAAGCAGAGGGTGTTTTTGTTGTTTACCATGATTTAAGAAGTGTATTTTAATGTTTAAATGGCCTTATGTTTGGAGATCAAGTTTGAAACCTATTTTGTGTTTGCCTTCATTGTTTCAGCAATGTATGATTTAAAAAAAAAAAAAAACAAGTCGCTGAAACGGAAAGACTTGTAATAATGCAATGCTGGACGCGTCCTCTCTGCACACTATGGCTTATTATTGTCTGATCTTTAACGCAACCTTGCACTTATTTCAGTCCGTTTCCATGGGAACTGTTCAACTGACAATGCCGACACAACTCACCTGAAGAAACAGGTTTCTTTAAAGCAGGGTCATTCATCACTCGCATTTTGCGCAACGAGCATGAAAGTAAAAGTGACTAGGCTGAAAATAAATGAACCCAAACTGAAATCCAAGAATGAACTTGCTTCTCTTTGTAGGGGAAATGGGCTTATTTGGTGCAGGTGTTTAAGTGTCTTAAATACTACTTTTTAAGTAGTTTTTTCTTCTTTTTTTATCTGTTTCTGCATCTCTGAGCACAATTCTACTGAGCATAAAGAAAATCCAAAAAATTGAGGTTGCAATGTTAACCGAAGGGCTGAAAGTTTGGCTAAGGGCAAGCACAGTCAGGATGAATCTTTGTCATAAAGACACTAATTTTTGCTTTTCGGCAGTTTTACGGAATGGAATCTGTTCTGTTTTAACTTTCTAAGCTCTTGCATCGTTCACCTGCGATCTGAAAGAATGTCTTGTTTTTAATAAAACAAAGTCAGTCGAGCTGTGTTTTTTTTTTTTTTTTTTTGTGAAATTAGCAGTACCTTGAATCTTCCCGTTGGCCACTTTGCAGTTCTGACTGTAGCACTGTCAGCATGATTGTTACAGTGTTCAAAGTGCCTGTTAAAGGTTTTTAACTGTTCTTTATGATTGCCCTGACTGCAATTAAGATTTTTTTTTATTTTACACCAGATTTTCAGTTGTACTATTAAAATATGCAAGTGAATATTTTTTTGTTCCTGTAGAGCTCTTGATTTTTTTATGAAAATCTTAAAATTAGTATCTACTGAGGAATTTTTTCAGCACTGTTTGACTTTTCTTCAGCATCTCATTTGCAAAGGAAGTCTTAAATAATTGAAGATGTTAAGTTTTCATACAGTAATAGTTATAAACTATTGTCTAATAAAGTGCAATAAACTATATTAGAATGTTTTGTGCGTACATGTGTAAATCTAGGAAAAGACTTATCCACCTTTTTTTCCCTCACTGAATTGAATCGGATCAAACTTCTATTGTTTCACGTCAGAATGATCACAAATATTTCAAATGTCACACTCATGAGAATGTCAGAGATTTATGCACTAATGTCTTAGAAGTCAGACATTTAGATACAGAATCATTGCTTTAACCCTCCCACAGTCGTAGTCGACGCACAGGAAGAGTGAGGCAGATTTCATGGTCAGACAATGATGAAGTGAAGGGGGGTGTCAGGTCAGTCCATCAATTCCCGAAACCATAAAAACCCGCTAAAAGTGCATGCGTGGTTATTGCAACTCTTTCGGGACTAAGCACACGGTAAAAAGTTTGCGCGTGGTCCACTTGATCCCTCAGTATAATGGCATTATCATGTCAAAATCTACACAAGTTTGCTATAGTTATGTTTCCTATCTTTGGAGAAAAAGAAGGACATGTAAACCTGGGAACATCATTTATCTTTTTTTACCCAAAAAAATAATTTATTTCAATTAATTTGGATGTAAAGAAACATGTAGCCAAAAACAGTCAGCTCAAAGGCATAGCTAATTAATGTTTAAATATTTGTCTTTAAAGAAATTCTTACAATTTTTGGTTGTACACTTAGAAATAGTGAACAAGTATAGTTTGATTTTCACCAAAACTGGGGGGGAAAAAGGTGAAGATCATATTCACAAGTTCACCTTTGTGAATATGATGTTAGATGAACTGCAAGTCTTCTGTAATTGTGGCTAGATTATTTGTTTAATTATGTCATTATTCAGAAAACGAAGGAACAGAACAGAATATTAAGAAGTATGCCAGGGCTGCAGGGTTCTATTGTAGGTACAATCAAACCTAAGAAAGCAGATATTACAGATGACAAATAAAAAATGTTCGATAACCTACAACATTCATAAGCGTTTATAGCTTTTTTTGCTTGTTCTCTTGAAAATAGTGTCAATTGTGGCTAGATGTCAGATCTCGGGCTTTTTGGCGTCTCTAAAATGTTAAACTGTAGGGGGCAGCAGCACGACTGCATGCCTTTGCTTTGTTCGCAGAACAAGAACACTGGGAGCAACACAACAAAGCTAACTGCCAGGTTACCTGGCAATTAGCAAGAGAGCTGACAAGTCATTTTTACACAAAAAATGACTCATTGAATGTATATTAACAGGCAGTTAATAAAGCGTCAAGCTTAGATAACTTATCGGATATAGGTACGTTAATAAGTTTAATTCAGAATTTCTTAGATAAGCTGGACGTAGCGCTGACCATGCTAGCTACTGAGCTACACGAGCTTGATGCTAGCTGAACCGACTGAAGCTGCTACGTGCTTTATTTTTGTTACAGACATACTAAGCGTGTAATTATACTAAAAATATGACATCAAAATGACCAATAACCAATTATCTACTCTTTCAACTTCCTGTCACGCGCTCCTGATGTAGCTCATAGTCTGGCTGTCAATATGCTAACAGGAGCAATTTAAATTGAACAGCGGGAAAAGGGCTGCAGAGGTCTTGACACGTTTGTTGTCTCCTGTCAGATGCCGAAGGGAACCTCTCAGGATGTATGCTGTGTACAGACAGGCCCACACCCCCACCGCTGTGGAGTTCTCCGTCTACTGCAACTTTATATCCAGTAAGGAGAAAAACCTGGTCATCGCCGGAACGTCGCAGCTTTTCGTCTACAGGATCATCCACGATGTGGAGGTAGCCGTCAGCTCGACCTGTTTGTGAATGTCTGTTGAAAGGGGTTGTTCTATGTCTTTATATATATATTTGTGATTATTGCAGAGCACGTCCAAGACTGACAAGCCATCCGGTACGTCCGTGCGTCTGACACTCAACAACACAAGTTTTATGAATGAATAGTAGTAATTAAAGGAAACCTTTACAATGACTTTCTGAACGTGTTGCAGATGCTAAAACTCGCAAGGAGAAGCTGGAGCAGGTGGCATCCTTTTCTCTCTTTGGCAACATCATGTCCATGGCAAGCGTGCAGTTAATAGGTGCCAACAGAGATGCGCTCCTCCTCAGCTTTAAAGATGCAAAGGTATCTACTGTCTAAGCCAGTGACGCTCCAACAAACTGTAAGCAGCTCAGTTTCAGTGCCGTGTGCATCTTCTCTCTCCAGCTGGCTGTAGTGGAGTACGACCCCGGGACTCATGACCTCAAAACTCTCTCACTGCATTACTTTGAGGAGCCAGAACTGAGAGTAAGCACAGCACCTCGCCTAAATCCACACTTTATCACATAGCAACAGTGAATATTTTAATGGGATTTAGACCAACACAGATCTGTTATAACTCTGGGGAAGATGAAGAGATTCACAGCTCAGATGGGAAAATCTGTTAACCGGACAACTTTTAGTTTAACACTTTGTCAAAAGAGTTACTCTAAAGTAACCAGTAATCACTCTTTTTTTTAGGTCTATTATATAGAGCAAAACGGTGTGCCCAAACAATTTAAAGTAAAGAATACTGCATTGCGTTTTCCACAAATATCAACATCCCATTGAAGGAAATGTACCCGTCCACTTGATTGCAAATAGGTTGCGTACTTCTTTATTTTAACATCTAAAAACAAAAATGGCATCATGGCTTTTACACCATCATTTCATTTGGTAGATAAATATCCACCAAATTTTATTTGGTAGATATTTATCAAAAATTATAAGCCATCTTTTTTCAAAAGATCATGTAACATTTGCAAGGAAGTTTTTCTTAGCTGGACTGAGTCCAAAATGGCTCTTTTAATTATAAAGGCGTCAGACTAGACCAGAGTCTGTGGATAGACTTTGCTAGTAGCTGATATTAACATGTACTAACCATCCAATCTTGAAGAACTTAAGCTATTTTTGAAGACAGTTAAGCCTCTATGTATACAAAGCTGATAGCCATACCCCTCTATAGCCTTGCAGCTGAAATTGTGTTGAAAGGTGACTCTACAAAGTATTGACTCAAGGAGGATGAAGACAGTTGCCCGCCATACTATCAGAAAGAAATGAAAACCGTGCACCGTTTTCTCACCAGTTTGCGTTTGGTCGCTCTCGTAAATTGCCAGTTGTGTATGAAATACACAAGGTGTTGGGTTTTATGTTCATCTTGTCCCGCTGTTTTGCGTTTTCAGGACGGCTTCGTACAGAACGTCCACATCCCGATTGTCCGCGTTGACCCAGAGAACCGCTGCGCCGTCATGCTCGTCTACGGCACCAAGCTGGTGGTGCTACCGTTCCGGAAGGACACCCTTACCGACGAGCAGGAGAACGGAGTAGGAGAAGGGTAGGACTGAACTTCCAGCAGAATTCCCCCTCCATGTCTCCGATTGTTCTCATTGGTTGGAATTGGTTGTGCGAACCGTCTGCAGACCCAAATCCAGCTTCCTGCCCAGTTACATCATCGACGTTCGCGAGCTAGACGAGAAGCTGCTCAACATCGTCGACATGAAGTTCCTTCACGGTTACTACGAGCCGACGCTGCTCATTCTGTATGAGCCCAACCAGACGTGGCCGGGGTGAGTCGGCGTTGTGACTTCTGGGCGTGTTTATAATCTGTTTTTATGCAACATTCACTTCCTGTGATGTGATCCCTCTCCCAGGCGCGTGGCTGTTCGTCAGGACACGTGCAGTATTGTGGCCATCTCCCTCAACATCATGCAGAAGGTCCATCCTGTCATCTGGTCTCTTAGCAACCTGCCCTTTGATTGCACACAAGTCATGGCTGTTCCCAAACCCATCGGTGAGCCTTTGTTTTTTTTGCTCAGCTAACAGTTTGTTGTGAAGATCATTACCTTTGTGGGTGTAGGGTCTGAATTAACACATGGATTTTGTTGGTAAAGTTATTGTCACCTCTCTGTGTTCTGATCCTGTCCCATCTTAGGTGGTGTGGTTGTGTTTGCTGTGAATTCACTGCTGTATCTGAACCAGAGCGTCCCACCTTATGGGGTCTCTCTGAATTCTCTCACCAATGGAACCACATCCTTCCCTCTACGTAAGCAAAATCAACCAAGGCAGCTTTTTCTGTTACACAAGACCAGGAGTTCCATGTATTCTTGTAAAATATGGAATATTTTTAAATGGGGGGAAACAAAAGCAACAAGAGCAAAAAAAATATTCTGTTCTCTGTTATGCTTTCTGAAAAATAAATATAGCAATTAAAAGAGGTTGAAATAAGTTGAGTACTGATGGACAAAGTCAATGACATCTTCTAGCTAACCTGCTACATCAAGCCTTAACGTTTACATTTTAGCCATTGGCATCTCTCTTACGGAAAACCTTGAAACACGCACACACACAAGTAACTTAAGATGTAGTAGCGGGCACCGCTAAGTAAAAACTTAGTTGCTTTACCATTAAACCAGTAATCATAAACATTGGTTCTGCTAATGCTAAAGTACTACACCAACACAATATCTAGCAACAATACGTTATCTAACAGAAGCTAATTCTAAATTGTTAACCAACATGATAGTTAGCGGAAGCTAAAGCGCTACACCAATAAGTTATTTAACAGAACCTAATTCTGTTAAAAGAAGCTAAATTCAACAGTTGAATTTAGCTTCATTTGTTGAACTGAAGCTAAATTGTTCAATTCAACAATTGAATATTTGGCACTCAATTGTTCAGTTGTTGACTTCATGGTGTTTTCTTTATAACTTTGTAAGTTTCTGTTATGTCTCTTGTCAGCTGAAATTCCTGCTCCTCGTTTTTTTCTTTCTCTAGCTGCAGGCAGAGAAACAAAAACATATTTCTTATAACTTCTCATCTATAATCGTTGACTGTTTGTTTGATCCAAACAAATGGTCGGTCTTGTACCAACCATTGATACAAGAGATCGCTGTAATGTTCTCTCTTTGTATTTTTGCATGGAAGTATAGATTTTTCTTTTTCAAAAACAATTGAAAACCTGAATAATTTTAGCTTTAACATGAGTAGTCTGTATAATGCCGTAAATATACCTTTATGTATTCAGTGATTGTCTCTAAATAATGTGTTCGTTACTCACAGGTGTCCAAGAAGAAGTAAAGATCGCCCTGGACTGTTCTCAGTCGGACTTTATCGCCTATGACAAGATGGTGATCTCACTGAGAGGAGGGGAAATGTGAGTTCCCGTAGACGTCTTTAGAAAGTACATGACTTTTGGGATCCTTCACTGACTGTGGTCTCCTTGCAGCTACGTGTTGACGCTCATAACAGACGGCATGAGAAGCGTGAGGGCTTTCCACTTCGACAAAGCAGCAGCCAGCGTCCTCACGACATGCGTAGGTTCTCCGGTTTAAATACTAGCAGCGCTGGTTCTCGTCTGATTTTTCTGAAAGAAAAGGTTTGCTGTCACTACGTTCTTTCCCTCGTTCAGATGGTAACCATGGAGCCAGGCTACCTTTTTCTCGGTTCCCGCCTCGGAAACTCGCTGCTGCTGAAGTACACGGAGAAGCTGCAGGAGACGCCGGCGGAGGATGGCAAAGACAAGCAGGAGAAAGAGAAGGAGAAAGAGGCAGAAAAGCAGGCGAGTTAGGCTTCTATGATACACCACAACTTCACAGCTTTCGTTCTGACTTTAACACGTGGCTGCTAATGACTTCCAGGAGGAACCACCAATCAAAAAGAAGCGTGTGGAGTCTTCCGCCAACTGGACAGGTAAAGCCACTGTCGCCTCATGTGACTTCGTAGCACTGAGCGCTGTACGAGCTGATCAGCTCTACGGCTGACGTCTTTGTGGTTTTCAGATGAAGTGGATGAGATTGAGGTGTACGGAAGTGAGGCCCAGTCAGGCACCCAGCTGGCCACCTACTCATTTGAGGTGAAAAACTTCATGTTTTTCGTTTTATCTATAGTAGATTCAGATTTATACAAGATTAAAAATTGGATATTTTTGTTATTAAATTGTTCATTTATGTTTTTAAAACAAAACGACACCCAATTATTGCAAAAGCAAGGCAAGCATGTGGAAGATGTTCACCAATTAGCATGATTTCAATTTGCAAAAACAATAGAAAAGGCAGAAGAAAGGACAAAATAGAACCACCTGAAGAGTCACTTTCTCTTTAAGTTGGACCGTTTACAGGGAACATGTGTGTATTTTCCCGCAGGTGTGTGATAGCATCCTCAACATCGGGCCTTGTGCGAATGCCTCCATGGGCGAGCCCGCCTTCCTGTCGGAGGAGGTAAACACACACTTCCTTATCCTAACGTCTAACTACGTACTCGGACTACTTCGTAATTGACTATATTTTTTCCCCCTACAGTTTCAGAGTAACCCTGAACCTGACCTGGAGGTCGTTGTGTGCTCCGGTTACGGTAAAAACGGCGCGCTGTCCGTTCTCCAGGTAAAACCCTTTGTCTCCGCGTCACTGCATCGTCGTCGTGTACCAGACTAGCGTTGCCGCGCCGTCCTAAAACCTGCGGTGGCGAGGGCCGTCTGCCGCAGGTCCTGCGACGGTGCTAAAGGGAAGTCTGGGTTTACCAGGGCTGCCTCAGAGATCCATGGAGTAGCCTGTAAACACCCCAGATACAGCATCCATCTGCTGTTTGTTAAACCTGCTTCAATCGTCCCTTTCCTTTTGTTTCCGTTCTCTGCGTAGAGGAGCATTCGACCTCAGGTGGTCACTACTTTCGAGCTGCCAGGCTGCCAAGACATGTGGACTGTTGTCTCAAGTGAGGTCAAGGAAGACAAGAAGGTAGGAGTCGTTTCAGAAGGGACTGAGGTTTTCTGGCATGTTATGTTCAGGGTTGTCTTCATTTTTCCTTGCCACATTGTGTCGCTTTCCAGACCTCAAAAAGTGATGAGTCAGAGGATGGAGGAAAGACCGAAGGTAAAGAGGACGATGAAGAGGTCGAGAAGGACAAAGAAGAGCCGGAGAAAGAGGAGGAGAAGACGGAGCCCCCCATGGAGGACGATGCCAAAAAACACGGCTTCCTCATCCTGAGCAGAGAGGATTCCACCATGGTAGGAACGCAGGCTTTTGTACATACAAGGCAATAAATGCCGAGGCGCCTTTTTCAAGTTATGTTCGGTTCTACTTCTTTGAGATAATATTCAAGCAATATGTTGTCACTTTCCTAGAATAATGATTTAGACCATTATTTTAGGAAAGTGACAATATATAAAAAATGCCCTCAAAACACCAATATTATCGTTTATCACAATAATTGCTGGGACAATTTATCATCCAGCAAAACTTGTCATTGAGACAAGCCCAGTAATCAGGTGGTATCTTACCTCCAATGCTTGCTTGTAGATCCTTCAAACGGGTCAAGAAATCATGGAGTTGGACACCAGCGGGTTTGCCACTCAAGGCCCAACGGTGTTCGCTGGAAACATCGGCGACGACCAGTACATCATCCAGGTCTCGCCCATGGGCCTTCGACTTCTGGAAGGAGGTAAAATCTCCATGTGTAAAGACTCCAGTCATGAATGGAAGATCTTAAGCAAACTTCGGATCTTAATCCTTCCAGTAAAAAGGTTTTTCTCCTGCTTACTGGTTTCCGACCTACTTTGCTTTCAGTGAAACAGCTCCACTTCATCCCAGTGGACCTGGGCTCCCCCATCGTGCATTGCTCCGTGGCAGACCCCTACGTAGTCGTCATGACAGCCGAGGGCGTGGTCACCATGTTTGCGCTGAAGAGCGACTCCTACATGGGGAAAACCCACCGACTGGCCCTGCAGAAACCTCAGATTTCCACCGTGAGTGAAGCATTCTCTCTTTTCAGAAGGTTATAGCTTAGAAGTATCAGATTTTTAAAAGTTGCATCAGAATTGCAGACTTCTTTTAGAACCCTAAAAGAACCTATTACGCTGTCATATCGAGGAAATGTTTGTTTCTATTCCAAAGCAATCCCGCGTGATCGCACTGTGCGCATACCGAGATGTCAGCGGTATGTTCACCACAGAAAACAAAACGAGCTCCTCCAACAAAGAAGACTTCATCACCAGGAGTCATTCAGAGGCAGAGACGGTTTACCAGGACCTCAGGTAGGAACTCCCATCGCTTTTATTGGGCCTTAACCCTCCTGGTTTAACAGGGTGTCTGCGCATCCTTAAAAAGTCTCTAAAGTCTTAAAGTCATCTATATATACCATTATTGGGGTATATCAGTACCAGCAACAAGCTAGCTCGCTGGTTAGCTATTTTACATCCATTGTGGGTATGTGGAAATCGCACAGTTGGCTGGACGATATTTGTCTTCACCATTGGCTCGCTTCTGTTGCCAACCCATACAATTTATTTATTTGCATTATCTTATGCATATTTGTCATGTTACAGGTCTTAATTTCAATTCATAATGGTCTTAAAAAGGCTTACATTTGAAGTGTTGAAACCCCATAGAAATCCTGAGCAGCTATTTTTTTTTACATCCGTCATGGGTAAATGCGAATTGGTTGCCAGTTGGTTGGACGATGTTCGACTTCGCCATTGGCCCACTTCTATTGCCAACAATAAATACGATGTATTTATTTGCGTTTTTATTTTTTCTCTCTACATTTCTGTCATGCTAAATGTCTTAAATTTTATTCGTATTGGCCGTAAAAAGTCTTAAATTTAATTTCATTCGTGTTTGTGCAGCAACACCGTGGATGATGAGGAGGAAATGCTGTACGGAGAGTCCGGCGCTAACGCTGCACCTGCTAAAGAGGAAATGAGCCGCGGCTCAGCCGGACCCGCACCTGGTACTAGTGAGGGAACCCCGCTCAAAGCAGAGCCATCCCACTGGTGTGTGATCATCAGGGACAACGGCGTGATGGAGGTATGCTGGTTTTCTTCCAGTTGACTCAGGGAAAGGATATTCCCGAATGCTTCAGGCATGTAGGTCTAACCTTTTTGACCCTTCTTTGGTCTTTCCAAAAACAGATTTTCCAGCTACCAGACTGGCGTTTGGTCTTCCTGGTGAAGAACTTCCCAGTAGGCCAGAGAGTACTGGTGGACAGTTCCTCCGGCCAATCGACTACTCAGGGAGAGGGTAAAAAGGAGGAAGTGGCTCGACAGGGAGAGTTCCCACTGATCAAAGAAGTCGCTTTGGTTTCACTGGGCAACAATCGCAGCAGACCGTACTTGCTGGCGAGTTCCTAACTTTGATTGCACTCAATTTTTAATTTCTAGACTAAAAAAATAACGTCAACCTCCTTCGATTTTTCTTTTTTTAGGTCTTCGTGGAGAACGAGCTTCTGATTTATGAGGCCTTCCCATACGACCAGCAGCAGCCACAAAACAACCTGAAAGTTCGCTTCAAAAAAGTACAAAGCTACAAGCAGCGAACATGTTGTCTTTGTAGAAGTCGGCGTTAACAACGACTGTGTCCGTCTGAGCAGGTTCACCACAACATCAACTTCCGAGAGAAGAAATCCAAGCTGAAGAAAGACAAGAAGACAGAGAGCGGCAGTACAGAGGAGAACCCGGCGGTGAAAAGTCGCATTTCTAGGTTTAGATACTTCGAGGACATCTCCGGTTATTCGGGGGTAGGAATCAGATACATGAATATTTAGGAACCTCACTTCACGGTGTGAAGACTTAACTTTTTGTCATCCTGGTTGGGACAGGTGTTCATCTGCGGCCCATCTCCTCACTGGATGCTCGTCACCTCACGAGGAGCACTGAGGCTCCATCCCATGAGCATCGATGGACCCATCGAGTCCTTCTCTCCTTTCCACAACATCAACTGTCCGAAAGGTTTTCTGTACTTCAACAAGCAGGTAAAGAGATTACCCTTTAATTCAGCTAAATCTCAAAGGCTAATCGATCAGGTGAAGTCTAAGAGTATGTTCTATTTATTTGGCTAACTTTGTATTGAATCTAGCGGAATTGTAAGACGTTAGATAAAAAGCATCTTATTTTGAAGCATTATATTCTTTGCATAATATCTTTATTTCAAATGAAACATACAGGAAAAAAGTAAAACATGGACAATAGAGGACAAGTTGTAAACATTAATGCAGTTCCTAAGGGCATTGTTGAACATGTAAACTGTCTAAATTAAATTGGTGTTTGAAGCCTGGCCTTTCAAGGGCAGATGTAATTTGAATTGAAGTTAGCACTTTATCATTAGCTTCAGCAAAATACATTCTTGATCTAACATTTTACCATTAGCTTTCACTAAATGCAGTGGTGGTGTTGGTCTTTAGTATTAGCTTCTGCTAAATTCAATGGGAATTTTGCATGTTAGCATTTCTTCTTCTAAATATCATGTATTTTGCTTTAGCTAATGTTAAATACTATATTGGTGTACTATGTTAGCATAAGCTAATGCTAAAGCTCTTTACCAACACAGTAGTTAGCCTAAGCATAAGCTTTGGCTAAATAAATGTGTTGGTATAGTTCTTTAGCATTAGCTTCCTGTAAATACTTCGGGTGTTAGTTTAGTGCAATAGCTTCCACTAAATACCGTGGTGGTGTAGCATTTTAGCATTAGCGGCTGCTAAATATTGTGATCTTGCAGTGCTTTCCACTAAATACTATCTTGGTGTTCTGCAGTAGTTTTTGTTAGATATGTGTTGGTGTAGCATTTTAGCATTAGCTTCGGTTAAATACTATATTGGTGTAGTCGTGCTTTATTGTCAGTGGAAGTTAGTGATGTTTATTATTTATTTCGGGCTAGCATAACTAACGTTTTAGTTAGCAGTGCTCACCGCTGAACAAATGGTATTTGACAATCCTGGTTCTGGTGATCCAGCACCGTGCAGTTCATGACTTACTTTAGCTTTGATGGTTCCTGAACATTGTCAGAAAAGTTTCTTCAAATAGTTGAAATTGAGTGTTTCAACAGGAAAAAGATCCCAAATAAATCCTGCTTTTAATAAAAATGTCACATTGAAAAAACATATTTAAAATGTGTGTATTTTACATGGCAGTTCTGATAGAAACAATTTATACCACAAATTAATATGAAAACATACATTGGAGTGAATAAAGCTGGCTGACTATTAGCTAACAGAATAAACTCCACCTCAGCAGTATTAAAATTTGAAGAAATCTGCATCAAAGCCAGAACTGTTCCAGGAAACCAACCAGTTTTTATTCTGCTGAGATGAGGAGTAAAAAAATGCCAGCAGCTTATTGATGCTGATATGAATGTGTGATTTGACCAGATGTAGCTGGGGGTGTGTGTGTGTGTGTATCTTGCAGCCTGTAGTTGTGCGTGTTAAGAGAAAATCCAATGTAAATTCCAACTTGTGCATTTAATTATGTACTTTTAGTAATTAAAGATGTTGGTTTTTAAATGGTTCTGTGTTCAAACACATCATGTTTCTCCCACAGGGCGAGTTGAGGATCAGCGTCCTCCCCACCTACCTGTCCTACGACGCCCCCTGGCCCGTCAGGAAGATCCCCCTGAGGTGCACAGTGCACTATGTCTCCTACCACGTGGAAAGCAAGGTAAGGCTCCTCAGCGTTGAGCGCTTCGTTGGTGCGAATTCAAGTCATAAAACCCTCCCCAGTCTTTCACGCCTCCGCCTCGGTAACACTAGGCAGAATAAAACCACACGGGTCGAGCCGCTTTGAAAAGTTCGACATGAAAGGCTTCTGGCCTTGAAGTTTTCTTAAACCAAAAAGGGAGGAAGAAAAAAAAATCAATGCGAGCGACTCTGAAGGGATTATTCTTTGATGCTACAGTTTTCTTTTTTCTTCTTCCCTTCTGTTGGATTTCAGGTGTACGCTGTGTGCACAAGTGTGAAAGAGCTGTGCACTCGCATCCCCAGAATGACGGGAGAGGAGAAGGAGTTTGAAACCATAGAGAGAGGTCGGAGAAAACACACTTTCTGTTGGTTTAATCATCCAGTGGGCTTTAAGCTTTAAGCTCTAGTGAGCCGGTGTTAAAAACAGAGGAGGAACGTTGGGTAGAAATCAGCGTGTTGATGTGTCTCCTGCCGTTTCTCCTGATCCTCTCTGCAGACGAGCGCCACATTAACCCTCAGCAGGAGAAGTTCTCCATCCAGCTCATCTCTCCCGTTAGCTGGGAGACCATTCCCAACACAAGGTAAAAACATCTCCGCAAGGCTCTGCTTCCTCGGTCAGGCAGAGGACAATTAATTCAGTCTCACTTGGTTGCTTGTCTTTATTTCAGTCAGGGCAGCTGGAACCAGGAAGTAGTTTATCCTGGCCTCAGCTCATTTAGAAACTCTGCCGACAGTAATTAAAACCGTGACTGCTTCACCTCAAGGTTAATGAAGTAACATTGATTTGCTGTGCATTCACACTCTTCTGTGCAAAAAAAGAGGTGAAGTTACACATTTATTTCTCCAGAATCTCTTGTTTTTTATTGTCGTTTGCCAAGTGACTGAACTTGTCACCTGTAGATCATATTGGCTCTATAAACAAATCCATCTTGTGAAAAATATTTGAGACTTTTAAAGCAGAATGAAAGATTTTAGTGGTTTTTAATTATTTTTTGCTTAATGATTGTAAAGCAGAAATACTGAACAAAGTCACCGCTTTCCCACCCAACTGCAGTCAAGCTGAACCTAATGGACACCAATCAAAAAGGAGGAAAAAAAGAATGAATTCAAAAAAGAAGAACTTATATGCAGATATATACAAAGTGTTTAGAGGGGGACAATGTTTGTGCTGGGCTTCAAGTAAATGTGCATGAAGGCTCTGAGTCCATAGTTTATTCATTCAAGATCACTTTGTTGATCCCTACAGGGAAATTATTTTGTCCAAGTAACACAAAATACAGTAAACTATTAGACTGAAATAAGAATGTGTATTTCAGTGTACAGTTAGCTTAAGAGGCAGATGTACAATCTGCCACAAACAGTGCAGTTCATTAGTTACTGACAGTTGGAGTTGTGTATTCTGATGGCTGTAAGGATAAACAACCAACACTAAACTATGGCTCAGCTGCTCTCATGCCCAGCCAGGACGTAGTGAAGGAGGTGACTGTTACTGATCGGGATGCTCTGTGCCAGCCTCCAGCAGAGCCTCTTAAAGACTGTATTGACTTCCAGTGTTCTCCTTCCAGCTAGTAATGCGAATGAAATTATAATCCTGTGTCTATTCCGTAACTGTATGCTTTATTTTTTTGGACAACTATTACATCATATTAACGTTTACACTGTAGTATGCTATATAGTATAGTAGCTGGATGATGGAAGACCTTAATGACACAGTGGCCTGTCTGACACAGGGACTATGGTTGATCCTTGTCAGAGCGCCATCCCAGATGTCCTGCCCCATCTCCTCTGATCTTATTCTTAAAAAAACAGAATTAAAATGTCGTACCTTTAAGATACGACATTCGGAATTGAAAGGTATTTCGAACACTTTTACCTTCTCATCTCCTTCAGGATCGACCTGGAGGAGTGGGAACATGTGACCTGTATGAAGACGGTGGCCTTGAGGAGTCAGGAGACGGTATCGGGACTAAAAGGCTACATCGCAGCGGGAACCTGTGTGATGCAGGGGGAGGAGGTCACCTGCAGGGGCAGGGTGAGCGGGTCATACCCCTGCAGACTTGACTTTGATGCCGCATGGCTTTTGTTTCTCACATCGTCTGTTTGTGTTCAGATCCTGATCCTGGACGTGATAGAGGTGGTCCCGGAGCCAGGCCAGCCCCTCACCAAGAACAAGTTTAAAGTGCTATATGAGAAGGAGCAGAAGGGACCGGTGACGGCCCTGTGCCACTGCCATGGGTACCTGGTGTCAGCCATTGGCCAAAAGGTCACAAAAACACACACAGAGGAGAAAGAGCTGTAGAGTTTCAAATAGCAGAAACAAGGGTGACGATGACGTCCATGTTCCCTGTAGATCTTCCTGTGGGTCCTGAAGGACAACGACCTGACAGGCATGGCCTTCATCGACACGCAGCTCTACATCCACCAGATGATCAGCATCAAGAACTTCATCCTGGCAGCAGATCTGATGAAGAGCATCTGTCTGTTGCGCTACCAGGAGGAGAGCAAGACGCTATCGCTCGTCAGCAGGGTGAGCCGAGACGCTTCCTCACAGCTCAGCTGAATAAAGACACACAGACGATGGGTTCCAGAGCTTTATGTCTGCAGGGGCTAAATCTGTCCTTTGGACCTGCTGTGATGTTTGAATGTTCCACGTGAAAAGCTTTGTGTAGAATTTTCTAAATTCATCATCAACTTTTCTATTTCTACTTCAAGTATGATTGAGAACCCTGGATCTTCAGGTCTGAAATAGCATAGAATACTGAGATGAGAAATGTGTTGGAACTCTGCTTTGGCAAACCAGACAAAGATCTAAGGGCTTTGTAGAGAATATTATTTACTAGAGAGTCTGCAGCTCAACATGATGAAGTAAAGCTGGAGTCTGTCTGCTTAGACTAGAGAGTTCAGATTCATTGGAACTGTTCAGAGCAGCTGGAACAGTGGAGAATAATTGTCTGTTGCTTTGTTAAATTGAACCCGTTTCATTTTGTCTGAACAGGACGCGAAGCCCTTGGAAGTCTACAGCATTGAATTCATGGTGGATAACAACCAGCTCGGATTCCTGGGTAAAAATTCCTAACGACCTCGAGGTAACAGAACCCTCAAATGTTCTGTGTCGCAGACCTTTGATTTTCTCCCCTCACCCCCGTTTTTACAGTGTCCGATCGAGACAAGAACCTGTTCGTGTACATGTATTTACCTGAAGGTGGGTCGGTGCAGTCTGATCTGAATCGCAAGGACCTCGGTAAATGAAAGTGTTAAGTTGTGACATATGTTCGCAGCCAAAGAGAGCTTCGGAGGAATGCGCCTGCTGAGGCGAGCCGACTTCAACGCCGGCGCCCAAGTCAACACGTTGTGGCGGATGCCGTGCCGCGGATCGCTGGACTCCGGCAGCAAGAAGGCTCTCACCTGGGACAACAAGCAGATCTCGTGGTTCGGTGAGACGCAACTCATCCTGCAAGGTTTTCATATCTCATCTTCTCTTTGCTAACATGAAAATATCGGTTCCTGCAGCGACACTGGACGGAGGGATTGGCCTGCTGCTTCCCATGCCGGAGAAGACGTACCGTCGCCTGCTGATGTTGCAGAACGCCCTCAACACGTTGCTGCCTCATCATGCCGGTCTCAACCCAAAAGCCTTCAGGTCTGTTTTTTTTTTTTTAGTCTTCAGCGTTCTAGAACAAAAAGATTTCAGCACACATCACTTCCCCTTTCCTGCCATTGTTTAGAATGATGCACTGCGACAGACGGAGTCTTCAGAACGCCGTGAGGAACGTCCTGGACGGGGAACTCCTCAGCAAGTACGTGTACCTCAGCACCATGGAGCGCAGCGAGCTGGCCAAGAAGATCGGCACCACGCAGGACATCGTGAGTGCGACCGAGTTCTGATCGCTTCTCCTCAAACGGGAGTTGTTTTTTTTACGTGTTCCTTTCGTCTCTTTTTGCAGATTATGGACGATCTTCTGGAAATCGACAGAGTAACCGCTCATTTCTGAGCGTTCTCACATTCCCGTCGGTTCCAAACGCTTGTCGTGTTCTCGATGCGGACGCCATCTTTTGTTTGTTTTTTTTTGTTATTCAGAAGTCCACCTTGTTTTCTTAGAATATTTTGTATTAAAAAAAAAGGAGAAGAAAACATTTGGTTTGAGTCTTTCTCATTATTGATCAAAGACAACGCAATGAGAGGTAGAATATTTTATTGTCATGTAAAAAAAACAAAACAAGCATTCTATTTAGTGGATTGTTCCTTTAACCTTCATTGAGAGATCTTTTGGCTCTCTCTAATTGGTAGAGTTTCACACTTCTTTAGCTCACAGACAAATCAGTTTAAAATGCAAAGATTGAGTTTGATGACCAGAGGAGAACCGGTAAGTCGGCCCAGATTTCCTTCATTTTGGGTGATCGGCCGAAAATGAAAATCATCCAGGTCGAGTCTGGACGTGTGCGATTAACAATACTCACACAATTATTGTCAACTTAGCCACTTTTCAGAACCCCCCCCCTCCAAAATTTAACAGCCAACATCAGATTTTAAAGATCAGCCAGAAATGGTGCACCCCAAAAAGTAAATGACTATATCAGACTGCAACTTACAGCTTTTAAAAAATGTCGCTGTACTGCTCCTCTAAACACAAACGGACAAAAAATAATATTACCCTTAAATGCACTGAGATCATTGTCATTGGCTGTCGTATTCAGTTGTCCTGGAGCTGGGCTCAGTGCTTCACTCTTTACACAGAGCTGCTTCAGATTCTCGCCCATCCTGACACTGAATGTGATTTGGCTAAAAATGTAAAATCAGCAGCATCTCCAGTAGTGATTTATAGCCTGGTTGCTAAGGAGACCCTGAAAGGGAGGGTCCTCCCAGTGAGCTGTGGTCACTAGTATTTGGAATGGCTCCTCCTGCTGTTGGATGTCAGCAACTACGTCAGGTAACTGTAGACTTCGGCGTCCAGAGTAAGGAGACCCAAGATCTGCAGCAGCCTCAGGCAGGTGCGGGTCAGTCTCATAATGGCCATCTCAGACCTGAAGGAAGACAAACAGCTTACGCTTAAGTCTGGACAGGCCAATAACATTTTATAGTTTTCATGTCACCACGAATTAAATTCAGGACAATGCGAATTATAAAAGTAAGAGATGACTGGTTGACCTTGCGGCATTATAATAAGCATAGCAAAAACTAATTTCGGGGGTTTATTTGCGGTTCTTGGCAGCAGCTTTTTTTTTTCTCTCATGTTGCTTGTGGCTCTCTACAGTCTTAACCGCTGAAATGCTGAGCTTAAAAGTTGTTGTTTATTTAGTTTTTTTTCATGGACTGCGCGTAGTCTCTTAAGGGTTAGCAACAAAAGTGAGTCAATAGCGAAAACGAACGTTATCCAGACAACTGACATTAATGTTGCCCTTGCCCATGATGGTCACATCGACCGTCTGGAGTCAGAACGTGATGAAAATGTCTGCGCAACTCAAACTGACAGAAAAGAAAAAAAATTGCCGTACCATATATGTAGTTTTTTTATACATGATATGGAAGATTAAATGGTCCTAACGCCACAACATTTAACACGTGTGAGATTAACATATTAAAGGCCAACTTACACTGCTATAATATACTTAAGACTTTATAAGGACGTGCAGACATGGTGATGGATGGAGCAACTTTCAACTGTTGCTGAAGATTCACCATGGTTAGATGAATTTAGGTCTGGACTTTGACTAGGCAATTCTGAACGCTATGATCTAAACCAGAGGTGACCCCACTGTAAATGTTGGGAACAACACAAACAGTTTTAATTATCATTCTCGCTTTCTCTTTGTTTCAAAATGTCTCACAACCACAGGTGGGGGTTGGAACGTAGACAATTGGTTTTTAAATTATTATAATTAATTTTGGGTTCACCCGACAAGTGATTTTAAAAGATGAGTGACCCAAGTCTTGTTCTTGATGAGAATAAAAAGATGCTCACCTTAAAGCCGCTTGAAACTTGAGGCTCTCCCATGTTGTCCTGCACCAGCTGATGATCCGTAACCTGGGCAGGATTCCCGTCTTCTCCGCCTGAATCTTCCCCCAGCCTCGCACCGCGCTTGGAAGTAAAGGAAAAAAAAAAGCCCCAAAGGGAATCTTTGAAAGGTAAGCTTAAAATGAAGCCATGTGTTTTTAGCTAGCACGTCATCCCAAGAAGAAGAACTTGTACAACCCACTAACTCTTACCTTTTGGCCATGACAAAGTAGCGGTCCACCGGGGCCCCCAGAGTGATGTTGATGCTCCGGACCGTGTTGATGTTCCGGAACACCAGCAACATGGGCCGGGGCATGGACTTCAGCACCTGCATGATGCTCTCGAAGCGGTGGATGGCCATTTGTCGCATGTAGGCCGTCTCCTCTCGGCTCAGGATGTTGGATAGGGCTAGGGTCCGCATGTTGATGGGGCGCTGCAGCAGCATCTCGCAGAACAGCAAGTAATCTGCAAACACTCTCAATTTATTCTCTAGCTTCGGGTTAAGCACAATAACAACTGGAAACCTTTATCTTTAGTTACCTTTGACCCCCAGAGCATCGGAGTACGTCTTCATCCCCTCCTTGTCTCTCAGGACAATAGCCCGCCACAGTTTACACAGAGCCTCTCTGTCTCTGAGGTCAGAGGTCACAGTTAGAGCCACATGTGCTTTATCAAAAGCATCAGTGAAACAGAAGTGTTCAGGCCTTACTTTTTGCTGAGGAACTCGTACAAGCCGTGGTCCAACAGCACCAGCTCGGCTTTCTTGTCTGGACCTTGCCTCACCAGAACTGCCAGAGGGAAAACAAACGCTCAGACAGCTACCTCAGTTAGCTTTTTATGACATCAAAGAATTTTTTTTTTTTTTAAAGCTAGGTTTTGAATTTATGGCTATAAGTTTTATGAATTTAAGCCTGTAAAATACCCAAATAACCTGACTATAAGAGTAACGATGACTCAACTTGTTCCAGGGTTCCTACCGACACAATAACTCCAATCCAAACCTTCCCAGACTGCTGGAAACCTTCCAATGGGCTCACCACCCGTAGGAGGGGCCAAAGGGGTCGGGTGCAATGTGTTGTGGGTGGCAGCCGAGGGAGGGGGCACTGGCGGTCCGATCCTCGGTTGCAGAAGCTGGCTCTTGGGACGTGGAATGTCACCTCTCTGGTGGGGAAGGAGCCGGAGCTGGTGTGTGAGGCTGAGAGGTTCCGGCTAGAAATAGTCGGTCTCGCCTCGACGCATGGCTCTGGTTCTGGAACCAGTCTCCTTGAGAGGGGCTGGACATACTTCCA